>OX578146.1:10886977-11077021 GCA_951213105.1 Amaurobius ferox
TATGCAAATGCATCAAATGCTTCTGAAATGATTGCATTTATAAATACTCAAATAATTATTTTAAAGTTATTTAGTCCTTCATTCCATTAATAATGTCTGAAAAAAAAGTTCACCTATATAAAAAAAAAACTACAAATAATTACAAAAACGTCAGTGTATTCAAACAGACTGCAGAAGTGAAAAATATTTTCACAATGTAGAAATGTAGTTTTTTTCAATACTGATACAAAAAAATTTGATGTGGGCAATACATGACTTTCCTTATATAATGCAATGAATTTACTACCTTTACAGTAAAAAACAAGAACGATCAATCATGCATAAATCATTGATTATGAAACACTTTCACACTGCAATGTAATTTTATTTAAACATCTCTAAAATGCGATATTATGCATTTATTTTTTATCGAAAAAATAAACTTTATTCAAATGACATCATTGAATTATAAGTCACCTGGTTCTAATCTATGAGAATATAAGTAGTACAGGTATATTGACATATTTTTACATAAATTGGCATATATTGGAATCAAGTACGGCCCTCTGGTATGAAGATTATGGAAATTATTGATATTTTCAATTTATTAAGTCATTTGTTTTATTTTGGCAAACACTTTTGAAACTCTTATTGTAATACGGGTAATCTCTGACTAACACTCTGACATATCTACTAATTTACGACATTATAAGTAGTATGGGTATATCTTTTCATCTAATTTTAGCACATTCATTTTGGCATACATTGGAATCAATTACTGCCATCAGGTTTAAAGATTATGGGTTTATTGATATTTTTAATTTATACATGTAATCTACTAATCAGGGTTCCCATTTCAGCGCGAACCCGCGAGATTCTCGCGCAATCCATGAAAAATCTCGCGTAAAAATTTAGACTGCGCGAGAATTTCTCTCTCTCCAGTTCCGGCCTAAAGTTATTTTTTCCTTCAAATTGGATACCGAGAAATCCGATGCCCGATCCCGATCGGGCATCGGCCGAAGCAATCGGCCCGATTGCTTCGCGACCGCAAATCGCGATCAGTTGCCTCGTTGTTGCGAATCGCGGGCCGCGATTTCGTAGCTACGTCTGAATCGCAGTCAATCGCAATTTGGGTACACTAAAGTACTAAGTGTTTCTAATTAGAGAGATATTTTATAGAAAACTATAAGTGTCCCCTCAGCTTGCGCGGGTGGCAAATTCGATCAAATAAAATTTTGCTTTTTTTTATAGGATTCTTTCACGGATTTGAATTATGCTCTTTCCGCGTACTTCCCGCATTTTTTGTGTTTTGCTCGAGAAATTTTCTTCTTTCCGCAGACGAAAATCCTTTCCCCCGTACACAGTATGTCTACAGGTTACAAAAATCCCGAAAATGTCGTGAAATTGGCCATATATGCCCAAAAAATGATACAAAATGTGAACAAAGCAACGAATTTTTTATCAGAGACATTCCTTTCTTATATGATCTGAAAATCTGTTTCTCCGCGATTGCGAAAACGGCGTTCGCATACGGCGATTCCCACATTTTCTGAGGAGAGATGACCAATGAATATCTTTATGCCATTTTCACAATATATTTGCATCGACTGAATTTTTTTATAATTATGTCGTTTAATATACAAATAATAAAAACCAAACCATTTTTCTACCGTATTATTAATAAAATGAAAGGTTATTTTGCAGCAGCATCACGAAAATCTGCATTTGTACGCTATCCTCGGCATACCCCGTTTAATTTGAAAAATATTTCCCACTTTTCCAATCTGTTTGCATCGACTACAGTGTTTGTAATTGTTTCGCGTTTCATACAGAAAAATTATTTTACAAACGTATTATTTATGAAATATAGGGCTATTTTGAAAACAAAAAGAAAAAAGTCGACTCAAACAAAATGGCTAAAATCACATGACTGGCTTGAGATTCAACAAAAGGACGATGCAATCCTTATGTTCTGCAAGTTTTGCGAAAAAAAAAAAAATTCCATTTTCAAACATAAAGTCAAATTTATTACCTAATTCTATTTGCCTAGTGAAATAGTTTTCAGCGATCAAAAATCGTTAAAGTTTTTAATTGCTATTGCTGCATGCAAATTGATCATAATATGATTTGAAAAATCAAAATATAAAGTAAATACAGTCGGCCCTCGACTTTTGCAGTTTACAGACAAAAAAATCGTAAATTCGCATGTGAGTCATTTTACATAAAATAACCCAAGTAGACGTTTTTATGTCAGCAAATAAAATCATAAAGTAAGCATGGGGGAAGTCAGGAATTTGAGTATTTTTGCTAACAAGTGTGGGGGGGGGGGGGGGAGCTATGAAATTACCAAAAATGTGCTTACTTAATACTTAAACGACTCCTAATTAATTTTTAAAAAGAATGTTAGTAAGAATGTTAAAAGAATGTTAGTTTTAAGATTTAAAAAATTTAAATGTCGAAGAATATGAGTTATAGTTAATGCTTTCTTTTTTATTACTTTCTAAATTAGCATGTTAAAAAAAAATGAAATTTTAAGTGTCTCTCCTTATAACAGAAATTCTCTCCCAAAATTTTTTGGAAGGAGAGAAATTCTCCCCCTCTTTTCCTGACTTAGTGGGAACCCTGCTACTAATACAGGTTACATCTTCTAATATTCGTGTATAGAAGTAGTACGAGTCCCATACAATTTTAACACTTATTTTGTATATATTGCTTCAATTCCATATTTTTTGTAAATTTGCTTACAAAAGGGAGTCAGGATGTTTTATTCTTCAGATCTGCCAGTGAAGATAATTTTTTATAACGAGAACAGAGATTCTTAACCTTTTTAGGAGCATTAAATTAAATATTTTACAGAATATTTTGATTAAAAATGTCATTTAGTATACTATAGGAATTTGCACATGATTGTGAATTAAGTTTCTTTAAGTTGTATACTCTGTATGAAGAACGGGTATGCTGCTAGTAGTAAATATATAGAATCTAACACCATGAATCATAACCTAACTTTTTAAAATAAGGAATAAAACTTTGAAACTTGAGAAATGTCACTGGTCTAACAGTCACTGGCATAACAGTAACCTTGTAAGACCAGTGGCATTATGTGTTAGGCCAGTGACAAGACTTTTATAATACTGTAAGTTATAATTATATTTACTGTAGCTTTAAAAAATTTTTACTGTAACTTTAGATAATTTTTACTATAGCTTTAAATAAACAAATATTTTGGGCCAAAAAAAGAGGACTTATTGCTTTATGCGTTAAATTAAATTTTAACTCTCTCTCTCTGTCATAGCAATTCCTAATATGCTAGAAAGCAGATATCTAGAAATATCTGCAGTTTATTAGAATGAATTATGTCAAATGTTATAAGGGATTTTTTATTCTTTCTGATACTGTTATTTATACAATAACTAGGAACAGGATTATTACTTTTTTTTTTACTTTGTAGCAGCAAGGAAAGGTTTCTTTTTGTTATGTCTGTGTACTGTAATTCCTTTTAGCAATATCTATTACTATTACTATTTTTATTATATTATATTACAAAAATTTGGTTTCCATTCCATTTGTATAACAAAACAAAAAAATAAAATTTGGATCACAATAAAATTGCTGTTTACTGTAGACCATTTCCTCAATATTTGTACATACACACCCATTATAGTATTACTATATACAGAATGTCCAGTGCTATCTGTGCCCAATGGCTATTTCCTCAACCGTTAGTCACAGAGATATACTTCCAATTGCAAAGATGTTTAAAATTTTAAAATCTATTATCTTAGAAACAGTTTAAATCAATAAATGCATTTTTGAAAGAAATACGAAATATAAATTTTTATACGGTCCCCCTGTCCTACCAGTTATGTTTAGGAAAATCATCCTCATACACTTTCACGCAAAAAAAAAAGAAAAAAAAAAGCAGCAATAAGTCTGTCAATTTTGGTCATAAAAGAATGATTTTTTTTTTCATGAAATTGTATGAGGATGATTTTCCTAAATATAACTGGTAGGACCGGGGTATCATATAAAAATTTATATTTCTTTCATAAATGCATCTACTGATTTAAACTGTTTCTAAGATAATAGATTTTAAAATTTAAAACATTTTTGCAATTGGAAGTACATATCTGTGATTAACAGTTGAGGAAATAGCCATTGGGCATCGATAGCACTGGACACCCTGTACATATAAGTTTATAAATGAATGGAATATATATTTCTACATCAAATTTTTATGCTAAAAAGGTAAATTGGCTACAAATACTATGTTTATCAATGGTCTAACACAAAGTGTCACTGGTCTAACAAATAATTATTTCAAATATTTATTTTTAAATATTAATGAGCCAATTAAGCTCGACCACTATGTTTTTTGAGTTACGCATATTTTTTACTAATTTTAGAAATAAGTAGTTGTGTGAAAAATTAGAATTTAAATTTGGGGGAATGCTGAAATTGTGCTTATTTTGAAAATGACCCATATGGTCCCCATTCACAATGTTCAATTAAATATAACTTGCTCAATTTTAAAGATACAGATATGCTTTTTTTTTTTTTAATGATCTTGTTGCATTAAAAATAAAAATTTTCTGATTGACCAAATATGTCTAAGGGGGTCGTATAAAAATTTAAAAAGTGTAACTTTTTGAAAATTAATGGGAGGACTATTTCATTAACTTAGACTTATTTCCTACTTTAATTTCAACATTTTTGCAATTTACATTGCCCACTTATCTCTAACAGGTAAAGAATTAAAGATCGTTTCAATCTTTTTGGGACACCCTGTATAGTGGAACCCACAATATGTGTTGTACCATTCACTAGAATGCCATTTTACTTCTGCATGTGGCACAAATAGAAGGCACTTATAAGGATATAATAAAGCTTCTACTCTGCGAGGATTCAAACAGCAAAAAATAAGCTTGTTATCCACTTAGAATACCAATTTGCAGATTTTGATAGACGTCACCCCCATTGAATTTTCACAATGGATTTCTATGGATTGAATTCACTTGATAAAAACCACTTTGGCACTTGAGTTCATTGATGATCTAACAGACAAATAGAGCATTTAATTTTAATTCTTTTAAAGTCAGTCTTCCTTCCTTATAAATTAAAAAAAAAAAAAAAAAAAAAAAAAACCTTCCAGCACACACTGCCATTATTTATTAGATTTCAGTAAAAGCTTTTCAGTCATTATCCAAGATGAAATACAAGGGTACCACTGGACTCTTCCTTTGCCACTAGTCATGGCTGGTCATAACGCGGTAGTATTGGTGGAACTACAAAACATCTAGCTAGAAAAGAGTCTTCAGAGACCCCTTGACAAGCAGATTAGCTTCAAAAACATATTGATTTCTGTGAGAGATTGAAAAGGCCAAATTCTATTATATTGCAAGGGATGACACAGACTTAATCTGCTCTTCCCTGGAAAGTGGAAACCTGCTTCAAAGATGTGCAGACATTCCCTGGAACTTGCAATTTCCACAACTTTAAACCACTCAATTCTACAGGCACCATCGAAGAAAGAAGAATGAGCATTGATAACGAACCCTCCCTCATTTACAACCTGAGAAGCATCCCACAACTTCTTGTGAATGCTGACAATCTGTATCCTGGATGTTTTGTCGCTTGCAAGTATGATCATTTGTGGTATTTTAAAATGATATCAGAGATTAATCAAGATGAGGGAGATGCTTTTGCAAAATTTCTTTTTCCGAATGGACCACCACTTTCATTCTACTGGCCTAATTATGATGATTCTTGCGCAAGATCATTCCTCATATGTGGGGTATTGTAGAACCCCACACAGACAATACATCTCTCCTAATGGGTGTATGGCTTTGATGGAAGAAAAAATGGAAAACTTACAGGTGATACTGAGGCTACAACAAAAAACTGAGGAGTAAACTTGTAAGGTATTGAACTGTGATAATAGCATTGTTTGTGTTATGGTAATTTTTCACTTTAGCTTAATTGCTATCTATATTGTTATTAAAGTATCTGCTGAAATAAAACTGCCTCACTATTAATACACCTTAATGTATGTAACATAAATGTTAAAAAGTCTCCATGCATCCATTATTTCAAGATGGCAGGAAAACTTTTTTTTTTTACTTTTCTAAGATAGACATGTCTTTGTATGCAATAATATTCTGAATTAAACAAATTAGGGAAACATCATATCCACATATTAAAAATTTAGACTTTTGTACTAAATACCCATTAATTTATTTAATAAATCATGTAATATTGCATAATTAAATATAATACATAATTTGAAATTCTTTTAATCTTTTTTGCTAGGTCTTATTACCTTACTTGTCAGCATTTAAAGTTTCTGTCTAACTTTTTTTTTTTATTATCATGATTAGCCAATTATCGTAACTTCAAATAATCCAAAACTAAAATAAGTTCGCATTAAAAAAAAATTAAAATTATAATAACCAGTATTATGTTAAATTTAAAGCTGAACAACTGTGTTCCATTAATTTTTTTTATTATGGCTATGGATTCTAGGAAAACTGTACAAAATAGCTATCCAGTAGCCATTTTTTCCACAATATCCAAAAAACAAAATTTTTATTACAAAGAGTAAAAAAACCATAAATTTCATTCTTTGTAGAGAATGAGCATGTCTTTGCAATAATCTTCAACATCAAAAACTTTAGGTTCCATCATTCCTACAAAAATTCAGATCTTCTAAATCTAGTTTTTCCATCAAAAAAATTAGGCTACAAGTACAGTATTATTTATTAATTTTATTTTTTGAGGCATTTATAAAATATTTTGAGAGCTGATGTCTCTTTCTGAAATCCTTATAATTCCATTGAGCTTTGTGCAAAATTTCAAACAGATCTAATCATTGGTTACGGAGAGAAAAAATAAAATGTACACAACATACAAATGTACCCTCATGCTGAGGGTCTCCAGAGTGACAGACAATGCAGATTTAATGAAATTTCAACGTGCTACAAAATTTAAACCATTTGAGATAGTGAAAAAAATTAAGGGGGTTTCTTTAAACCATAAAGGAAGGGTACACTAAGTTTTATCAAAATCCGAGACTGTGGGTGACAAAACCCTTATTTTTTGCATTGATTTGATGTGGAAGACCTAACAGCAAGTCTTCGAATTTTTAGTGGCATATACCTACATAGTTGAATTTTTGTAGGAAGTAGCCTTTTTTTTTAAATTTTGATTTAGTTAATGAGATATATGCTCTTCTGAAGTGAAAATTTGAGCATTTTGTAACTATTGTTGTTATGAACATTACAATTTAATTATTATATTGCACAACAATATATTATTGTTGTTAATTTCTCTATACTGAAAAAGTAACAAGATATTTTGCCACTGTATTCAGTGACCAACTTAGCCTAACTGGGGCTGGTGCAGACATTTTTATGGGGCCCCTTTCACCTCCTGACATATATGAAACGAACAAAAATATTTTTCGAAAATATAATTTTATCCTAGAGAAAGGTATACAAAATGTGGTTCTTGTATATTTTAATGGAATTCAAATTATTGGCAACTTTCTTACAGGGTTCATACTCTTTTACAAGAACCCATTTCCACGAGATTTTAAGGAGTTTTCCAGGAGATTTTCTACACATTAAAAGTAGAAGCGAAACAAGATTCTACAGATGTTTCTCTTTCAGTCATGTCGCTTAGTTTTATACCAACTACACTACTCTGGCCATACAAAAATTTATCTTAAATTACAATACACAAAAAAAGGAAAAGTTTGCCAATTTACACTCCATAATTTATTAAATATCAGTGACGGAACAGGGTCCATTAACAAATTTTATATGTCCATTAAAAAATAAATAAACAAATGTATTTGTTTATTTATTTTTAGCCTGCCCTAGCTCAGTCTTTAATAATTTCTTCCTAAAACATGAAAAATACAGACCATTTGACATGCTTTTATTTTTTTAAGTAATAAAAAAATGTAATGTGTCTGCACTTAAATTTAGCTTAAAATCAGCCCCATATTTTCTAACAATACAGAATATACATTTTGAAACAGCAATATTATGGGGAACAAATAATATTGCTTTCATCACCAGATAATATTAAATTCTTCTAGATAAACTGTTAAATTCTTCTGGGCAAATTGAATTGTGCAATCGCACTATTTACGTAAATAAATAAAAAATCAAAAGTAATAATTAAAAAATTAACCTTAACAAATAACCAAAATGTGAAAATAAGTTAGTTTTGTCAACTTAATTATTAACACTAGAAAGACGGAGGGGCCTGTGTGGCCCCTCTAGTTATTTATTGTTCAGTAATTCCAATAATAATTAACTGAACGTAGTGCAGCTTTCTGACTTTTCATAATATGATCCTATTTTAGTGCTTATTTAATTATTTATGTATTGGCCTCATAGGAGCATAAATATTGAACATTATACCTAGAATGGCAGGGGGGGCCAGAGGTATTTTACAATAATATGGAGAAATTCTTTATTTCTCATTATCGCTGTAACATGACACCTGTCATTTAGTCTATTCTGACCTTGACCTGCCTTTTTTTACAGCCGGTTTGAATTCCAAATGCTAATGCAAGGAAAGCAGCTAATGCAACTAATGCAAGGAAACCGACGGAGCAATGTGTAAACAGAGGAGACAGCCCTATCAAAAAGGGAACCAAATGTAGGGTAAAAATATCTTGTACAGTAAATCATACATGAAACACATGTCCGGATTGCAAAAAAGCAGTTTGCGGATAAATGTGCTTCGAGAGAAGTGCGGTGCATTGATTGCTATGAGAACTGTACGAAATGAAAATAAATCAGGTTAGTATCATATAAATTTTCAGTTTCATTAATTGAACAAGACTATTTTAGTTTATTATTATTATTATTATCTATAATTATTATTTATCTAGAGTGGAAAATCAATTATCTGAACAACTAAAATATAAACATGATTGAAAAAGTGCTTATGTTCCATTTAATCAGACATTTTGATTATCCAAATAGACTAAAACCCCATGAAATTCTGATGATCGAGTCTCTACTATATTCTTATTAATTTTTACCATATTTCTAGATTTTACATATTTTATTGGGCTACACACAAAAAATCTAGGAAGAGCCACACTGGCCCCTTCCGACTTTCTAGGTATACGGCAATTTTCAGTATTTCTAGTGTTAATATATACTAAATACCCCAATGCGAGGATTTAAAAACCAAAGTTTGTTTTTTTGAGCCGAAAGTTACTTTTGTTCTAAAATCTTAAAATATTAGAAATTGAAATTGAGGTTTGAAATTGATATATTTTTACTCGCAATTATCTGCTCTTTTCGGTGGTGTCATTTGTTTTTTTTTACGACGTCTGGATAGTGGAGAAAAAAGGGGAGGAAAACGGTCAAAATCGCATAAAACATTAAATAACAAAAAAAAAATAATTCAAATTTTAAAAATTGGTTTTCACGTGTACCCTTAAATAATTAAAGAAAATTTATCTAAAAGCAATTACAATACTTTGTGCACTTGACTAGCTACAGCTAAACTGACTGACTGACTGATTGACTGACTGATTAAGGCTCCTACTTACGATTCAGCTAGCTATAAGCAAACCTAAACTAAAGACTATTTCAAACTCTAAACTAAAACCTAAACTAAAACAAAGTGAAACTAGAATCTGCCATGAACAAAACTAGCAAACAAACTACTGATGAAAGATGATGAATTCAATCACAACAGTGTGAAACTGGGATGGATAAAATATATTTTTAGAAATAAATACAAAGGATTGTAATTGAAAGTTAAACATATTATTTTGAAGTAGGAAAACAAAATGATGCTCATTATAATAATTATTCAAAGTTATTAATTTTATTTTATTTTTGTGGGATAATATATATATATATATATACACGCACACACATATATATATATATGTGTGTGTGTGTGTGTGTGTTTCACAAAATGAATGACTGTTCTTTTAGTGACAGTGTTTTATTACAAACAAAGTGTTGAGGCCGAGGAGATTGAGGTTATGACAAATGAATAAAGATATTGGTATTTATTATTTAAGGTATTTTTTTTTCCCCACAAGCCTTTGCTTGTCCCACTTTCAAACTGAAAAATAATCAGCAAAATTAAAGTAATACATTTTTTTTTAAATTCAAAGTTAAATGTCAAATTTTATGATCTTGAAAATTTAATAATTGTTTTACATATTGGATTAGATTATCACATGAAAGGACACAGAAAATCCTTTACATTGACACTTGTTTGAATATTCTAAGTCTTTTCCAAAGTTGCAAGAGTTCAAAATATCATGTTTTGGTGAGAAAAATAAATTTCAGTTTTTGAAGGGCTGTAAATAAAAAACAATTACAAACATTGAACTAATATTTTGTTTGGTTGAATATCTCATAATTTGGTTGAATATCTCATATATTAATACTAAAAACACACAAAATTTCAGAGAATTCCAGAAAAGTCAGGCTGAGAATGTTATTTTTTTTAGTCGATTTGATAAGGAATGATCTGATACAGTCTTACTTAAAACTAAAATTTTTTATGACCCCATTGTGATCCCATTATGGAATGTACAGGACATGTAAAACAATTAAATATGTAAAAAATAATTTTTTTTTCTTCAGATTTTTAAAAAATACACATTTTTTGCAGTTCAAGATCAAAGGAGATGACCTTGAAATGAAAAACATTGTTGAGGTCATGTGACACAGGGTTCACACTCTTTTACAAGAACCCATTTCCAGGAGTTTTTAAGGAGTTTTCCAGGAGGGTTCGAGCATTTTTCCAGGAGTTTTTCTACACATTAAAAATAGAAGCGAAATCAAGATTCTACAGATGTTTCTCTTTCAGCCATGTCGCTTAGTTTTATACTACCTACACCACTCTGGCCATACAAAAATTTGTCTTGAATTACAATACACCAATAAAGGAAAAGTTTCCCAATTTACACTCCATAGTTTATTAAATATCAGTGATGGAACAGGGTCCATTAACAAATTTTTTCTTAACCATGTCTTTTAATAATTTTTTAAATGAATCCAACATCAATTTAGCTGGCATGGTTGGTAACCAAGCATTTTGTTTTCCATTTTTGCATATATAATTTCTTTGAAACTCAATAGGTTCTTGGGGAGGGGAGTATGACCCACAAATCCTCCTCCTTCAGCAATGCCTCTGCTCACATTTGCTTTGTACTGCTGTATATTGCTGCTTTGTATTTTCACAAAATTTATATGAATAATGGCTGCTTATAGTTTCAGTAATCTAGACAGCAAATTTTCAGTAATGACTAGAGTGGTTAAATTTGCAATAAAAAATTGTTTGCAATGATAATCAGAAAAATATTTGATCAAACATTTAAAATTTTTTTATATGAAATGTTCAAATTTTTAAACTAAATAAACAAAATATGAATATATTAGTCTTCACTACTAAACGAAAAAGAAATTCCAAAATCCTTAATAGAACATGCTTATTTTTAGCCTGCTCTAGCTCAGACTTTAATAATTTCTTCCTAAAACATGAAAAATAAAGAACATTTGACATGGTTTTTATTTTTTTAAGTAATAAAAAAATGTAATGTGTTTGCACTTAAATTTAGCTTAAAATCAGCTCCATATTTTCTAACAACAATACAGAATATACACATTGAAACAACAATATTATGGGGAACAAATAATATTGCTTTCATCACCAGATAATATTAAATTCTTCTGGGCAAATTGAATTGTGCAATCGCACTATTTATGTAAATAAATAAAAAATCAAAAAGTAATAATTAAAAAATTAACCTTAACAAATAACCAAACTGTGAAAATAAGTTAGTTTTGTCAACCTAATTATTAACATTAGAAAGACTGAGGGGCCTGTGTGGCCCCTCTCGTTATTTGTTGTTCAGTAATTCCAATAATAATTAACTGAACATAGTGCAGCTTTCTGACTTTTCATAATATGATCCTATTTTAGTGCTTATTTAATTATTTATGTATTGGCCTCATAGGAGCATAAATATTGAACCTTATCTATGTAAATAAATAAAAAATCAGAAAGTAATAATTAAAAAATTAACCTTAACAAATAACAAAAATGTGAAAATAAGCTAGTTTTGTCAATCTAATGATTAATATTTAGAGGATGGGAATGGATGGAAAAGGATATTTGTGGATGCCCAGGACTGCACGAGAATTCCCCGAATTGCGCATTCATACTAAATGTGTCAAAATAATTAAAATATTTACATGAATAATAAACAAGCATATAGAAATAAGTAAGTTTTTCAATTTAAGGTGCAATAATTACAGGATGGATGGAAAACAAATAAGAATTTTCCGGGTCTTTTCCGCAGTCCGTAATTTTGTTCAGAAATTCATAATTACGAAAAATCCGCAATGGTTGGTATCTCTATTTCCAACATCAGTATTTGTGCACTAGCCTTGGTTTGGTGGCGCCACCTATTGATTATGAAATAAAAGTTCACGATGTCGATTTTCCAGGAGTATTTTTTGATTTTCAGGAGTTTAGAGCCAAAACTAATAAAATAAGGCATTTTCAAGGGCCCTTGTAAGAAAAATCTTAAATCCAGGAGTTTTAAAGGATTTCCATGAGGCGTACAAACCCTGAAACAAAAACTAAATAAAAATCTTTAAAGAAAAAATTAGTTCTGACAGAAGATCACAGGGTTCAAGTCCATTAATGAAATTCCAAGTTTTTCTTGCTGTCTTAGCAAAATTCCAGATAGTGCAAAACAGCAATTTTAACTTAATTTTGATAAAAAAAAATGTTTAATTTAATTGATATTTTTTGTGAGACATGTATTTATAAAAACAATATTTTCCTATCTTGCAAAAAAGACTACACCCTTAAACTTGGCTATTAAAATTGCTTTAAACTACAGAATATTTCAAACTGGGCACAGTAACTTTTCTGTTCATGTAATTATATAATAAAGCAAATGCAATTAAATATATATATATATATAAGAGAATGGAAGAGTAGAACAAAAAGATCATGATGTTTTATAGTGTGCTTTTTGGTTTTGATTTCAATAATAAAATCCTTTATTTTTGTCCATATATCAAAAGCACTCTTCTAACAGTGCATTTGGCTGAAGGCAAAAAGCTATATTCTTGTTATCTCTGTTTCTCAGTGAGATTATCAGCAAATGTGCAATAAATTTTTTCAATTCTCTTGTATTTCATTTTGCATCATTCTACAAAAATTCTGTTTAACCATTGGGGCCCATTCAGTGACAAATGAATAATTCTATTGAATTTAACAGAATTTTTAATAGATGACTTGAAAGAAAAATAGATATCTTCAGCTGTTGAATTTGGAAATTTAGAGATTGGGAGGGAAGGGGTAGAGGGACTGGCGAGATGCTATACTCCACTTTTTAATGGGAACAGAAACAGTACAAACAAAATTTTTATGGTATATAGTATAAATGAATGGACGAAATGTTAAAATTATGAGATGGAACTGTATTTCACCTGGCCCACTCACTTAGAAATAAGGGTAACCCTGTACCAGAAATGGTACAAATAAATGGCACCAGCAAAATTTTGAAGTGCCAAGATAGGAGCTGCCATTTCTCAAACCCACCCCATTTGGAATGGAAAAACGTTTTACTGGAAGTGGTACAAATGAAAATGTTTGATACAATCTGGTATAAACATAGTACAAATGAATGACATCGGTGAAATTGCAAAATGGAGGTTTGCAGTAGAACAAATGAAAATTTTTATAGCACAACCCAGGACATATGTATGGCAACAATAGAATTTTGAAACTTACCTTAAAATGGGAATAAAGCTGCACCGGAAGTAATAAAAAGGAAAACATTTTTATGGTAGAAATGACATTGACAAAATTTCAAAATTCAGAGGTGTGGGCTACTATTTTTACCAGCCCCCTCTTTTAAATGAGAATAACTCTATATCTGAAGTAGTACAAATGAAAATTTTTAGAGTACGATCTGGTACAAACAAAAGGCATCATTGAAATTTGGAAAAAAGGAGGTGGAGGGGGCTGGCTAAATAGAGCTGCAGATTCTGCCAGTTGTGCAACATTGATGTCTTTTATGTATAATTAGCTTTTATACATATTTAGTATCTGGTACTTCTTGAATCATTTGATGGAGACAGCCATTCATTATACATTTCTTTTTATAACTAGACGCATACACTTTTCCGGCATTTTGATATTACATCAATAAATAAAATACTGAATAGAACATTGTCTCAAAGCAGAAATAGATATTTATCAAAAATCTATTGTCAATACTAAAAACGACTTGAACACAGTCACAGCCATTCAAACCTGGCTAGAACACAACAAACCCTTAATTAAAGAATATAAATATATATCTTGACATCTAAATCCCTGTTTCAAACATATGTAGCAGCAATATTTACGGCATCACCCATAACATCATCCACCATAAATCCAAATATAAGTAACGACACAACAAATAACCTTTCCACAGTTATTCATCAACGTTCCTTTGGGGGGGGGGGGATGAGAGAAAAATGAGGTTTCTGGTGACATGGGTCTCTTTCAGTGATGGTGTAAGAGGTTTCGAAATGTTGATAATCCTACCACAATGGAATTTTGTTCAGTGCAAGACACACATTGAGATTTAAAAGTCGGTAAAACAATAATGCTGAATGGATTTTTTTTTTAAATACTCACTGGTGAACAAAAAAAAAAGTAGCTGTTTTTCTAAGAATAGCCATTTTTAGGTATATTTTGATTAAAAAGGTCACCTGTCCTTTAAAATAGTCCCTTTAGTTGCCAGTGGCAGCCATGCATAGGAGGTTGTAGGAAGAGTCTATTTACATGCAGTGTCAACTGAGACGAATGTTTAGCATCCTAGGGTTAATAAACATTCCTTACTAAAAGCTAAATGTTTAGTTTATTACATTTAACTTTATATTTAGTAATTTAAAGACATTATTTCCATTTATGATATCAAGGGGCCTGCAATTTTTGTTTTAATTACTAAGGTATCCTTGAGTATTAAAGTTTGAGAACCACAGCTGTTAGATATTTTAAAGGGTCTGATTGGACAATTGTTCCCACAAATGATTATTTTGAAAAGCAAGTTATGGGTTTCCTTTAGTGGGAGCAAACTAAAGAGCTGCATGCCAAATGTGACATGTAGATCTTGAGCTGCTCACTCTGAAAAAACCCTATATTTTTGAAATGGCTGCTTGCTTTTTACATTTTATTTGCACAGCATTTTGCGTTATAATTCCCTAATTCATTATTGTAATAACAATGAGGTAACAGAACAATACTGATGTCTACTGGAACAGTCCCATAAACATTTACAATTCTTAAATAGAGAGGAATGATATTACAATACCTTAAAAATGTTACTAAACTGATTCAACATTTCAGTTAAATCAGAAAATCCAAAGTCTGATGGTCTCAAAGCATGGCCATGAACCTGAGCATAAGCATTGCATAAATGTGTCATGTCAACCATTTCTGTTGGCTGAGCCCTTAAGACTGTAACAAGGCGATCAATAAGTATTTTGTGCTGCTCCTCTTCAACTAAAACTAACACTTTGTTATCTCCAGTACCTCTTACCTGTTAAAAGAGAATTGTAATTCATAAGTAAATTATATATATATATATACACAAAAATAGTTTACAATTTTTTAAATTTAGCCAATTTTGTGTAATTTAGAAAAATGTAAAAATTTGCACATTAAAATTTTAATTCAGTAGATTTTATGCAAATTGACTTATGTCTGATAAAATATATAACATAACAAAGGTCTCTCCAGTACTCCCCTCACACACAAGTTCCTGAAATAAAAATTGTGTAAATTTCTAAAAAATAATAATAATAATAAATAAACATTAATAAAATTAACAACAGTTTAATAAAAAGTTAATAAAAGTATCTTGCTTGTGAATAACAAATTTTAAACAATAAAGACATTGATAAAAATTTAATTTTTAACAAAGGCAATATTATAGTATAACTCAATCAGAAATACTATGGCAGCATTCCTTTTGTTATACTTATCAGAAACCAAATCATATGCAAACTTTTTGGCTTCACATTAGAAATATAGTATAATAAAGCTTCTCTGACAGACCACCTATATTTAGTGACCACCTAAAAATAGGTGGAAAATATAATATACCTAAATATACCTCCCTTAATGAAAATTATTTTCCCAGAATGGATTTTCTTCCCCATAGACTCTAAATGTACTTCTATTTAGAGACCACCAGAAACCATCTCTCATGAAGTGACCACATTTTTGGAAACTGAACAGGGGGGAGAATTTCTTTTCCTGTTTAAAATCAAATTTAAATGTTAAAACCCTTCTTAGTCTCATGAACAATCGGTGAAACTCCCGCAGAAAAACTCCTTGCTCTTTCATCTTAGGAAACTGCAAAGTGGATTAAGTATATTCATGCTAACTTTTGACTAGGGATCATCAGTAGCATAAGTTTAAGAGCTTAGAGAGCGTTCAAGTATTACATAAGCATATCGGGAGGGGAGATTCAAAATTACCAAAAATGTGCTTAAGTAATACTTGAACGCTCCCTTACCATGGACAAGTCGCCGTATGATGTGGTCTATTGTTTGAATGATTTTTAAAAACAAATATAACAAAAATAATTGCATATTTCCATAATTCATATTTATAATTGGATATTTACATAATTTATTTGACAAAAGTAGAACTTTCAAATAATCAACATAAAATGGAAAAGCTATCAGCAATGTACGAAATACTAAAATATAGAAAGTCAGTCTTTTTCAGCACAATGAGTATGTAATTGGTTATAACATGCACTCTTGGCATTTCTGAGTTCGACTACACTGAAAGTTTTTCCATAACAACAATCCATATTTATTTTCTCCACCAACATACTTTCCAATGTCTTTGTATTAAGTTTTGACCTGAATTCTGTTTGATTATTTTAAACTATACTAAAAATTTGTTCAGTTGACGCATTACTATGTGGAACAACTAAAACAGACAGCATTAGTTGAGAAAGAAGCTTAAACTTGAAAGTACCATCTGGATACTTAAGATTACCAATTTTACACCAACAATCATCAGCCCTATCATATTCTGTAATATCAGGGATCCGTTTTGAGCCCTGTACTCTTCAATCTCATGATTAATGATCTCATTCAAACTATCTCTGGTACTTGCCCAGATGTGCAGGTCTTATTATATGCTGACGACTTTGTAGTTTGGACTACAGGCTCTGATTTTTCAGTGCTTGAAAACAAGATAAATGATGTCTTGGACATCTTACTAAAATGGACTAGAGATAATGAATTCTCTGTGAATATTGACAAAACCAATTTTGAGCTTTTTACTTTGAATACTAAACATCACCAAATCAACTTGAAATATAATGACAAATGCCTTTAGAGAACAAACTGTGCAAAATACCTGGGCATTATGTTAGAATCAAAACTCAGCTGGAACCCCCCAACAGGTCTCCAAAATAATAGACAGTGTTTACGGCCGGCTCGCGCTATTGAAGAGACTCTCTGGTGTTAAGTGGGGCGCTACACAAGACATCCTTATCACTACTTTTAATTCTTTTATTCGCCCTGTCTTTGATTATGGTGCTGAGATTTTAATTACTGCCTCAAATAGTGTTTTGGCTAAACTTGATGTAGCTCAAAATAATGCCCTTAGACTCATAACCAGAGATGCTTTTTCTACATCTGTCCTTGCTATGGAACAGTCAATACCGACCGGTATTGACTGTTTATATGATTGACAGCTTTATGCAGCCATGGCCCTTGGTGAAAGACTACTACGTAAAAATGATTTTTGGACTGAGTATCGCTCAGGAACTCTGAGACTAAAGACTCATCATACCTTCTTATCAGAATTTCAAAAAATCTCTGATTCCATGGATATCCCAAATAGTAGAATCCCATATTCCAGACCATCTGTTTTTTGGGGTACGATGAAATACGCGGCCCTAGCTTTTGACCTTGTCTTTCCTGTGCAGAAGGGAGTATCCACTCAAGCTGAACTAAAGGCTGCAGCTCTGGCCACTATCAGTGAGAGGTATCCTGGCAGCCATTGGATACACATCTATACCGATGGCTCTGCTGAGAGAATTTCAGGGCGTGCTGGCTCTGGTGTTTTCTCCAAACTTTTCCAACTTAAAGAGCCTTTAAGTTTAAATTCAGATAATTTCGATGGAGAAATGTTTGCAATTTTTCTGGCTCTCCAGGGAATTCGGGAGAGGCCTGAAGAGATTTATTCTCTTCATTGATTGCCAGGCTGCAATTCACACTGTATCAAGTCATGCTCCACTGCCCACAGCCATTGAATTTAACTGTAAAAACATCATTAATACTCTATTGTCAAATGGAAAGAATATTGTTCTACAATGGATCCCCAGCCACTGTGGCTTGTGGGGAAATGAAAAAGCAGACAATCTGGCAAAAGAGGCATCTCTTATGGACTCACCTGTGGCGCCTGCTAATTTGAGAAATGTTAAAATTTAAATCAGGCAGAAAATTCGAAGTTTCCGAGCAACTGCCAGAAGAGAGCGGGTTGCGGGAAAATCTTGGGAAGGCCTACTGACATCTTGTCTTCCAAGAAACGTTCCTAGGGCTCTTGAGGTTTCATCTTTCTGATTACTGACTGGACATGACTATCTGCGGGCGCACTTGCACCGTTTTGGACTCGCTGACTCTCCTGACTGTATTCTGTGTGAGGAAAGTGTTGACATGAATGGCGGGCATCTCTGGAGTTCTTCTGCTCTCCAGGATGTCTGTACTACTTCTTACTTCAAGACGCTCTCCACCCCTGGAGATATTTCGTATTTATATTGGACTGCAAGACTCTTTATGCTCGAGAGAGCAAATGATGAGGGACGTAATTAAAAAACAAAACAAAAAAACATTCTGTAATATCAGAGGAAAACTTTTCATTTTGATATAATGCAAATTCTAACTGCAATTTATCACAGTCTTCAGGAAAATCAAACAGATCAACAAAGTATTTCACAGAACTGTAACAGGGTGGCCACTCTTTGGACATACTGAAATTCCCTGACTTTTCCAGGTTTTCCAGGTGAATTGAAAAGAAATTCCAGACCAGTAATTTTAACATAAAACGTGCGCACGCACGTCCCTATTTAGTTACAAATTTGATTAAAGAATCTTAACAATTTAACTCAACTATCCAAAAAAGTTATATAAAATCAGGAGAAAAAAATACACATATTTTTTTTGTTTTTACAAATAAATTTTGACATTTTTAATAAAAAATTCATGTAAATGCAGTAAAATTGGACTACTGAAGTATTTAAAAGAATTTAATGGTTTTCATTGAAGACAATAAAAAGAAATAGTCTAAACTGATGTCTATAAATATGGGCATTGCAAATTGCTCACAATGACAGAGATCATTAAAGATATGCAATAACTACACTACAACAAGCCACAGCCATTGAATAAATGTCAATTCAGCAATGTCGAAAGAATGTCATTAAAATAGAAAAAAATATAGTAAAATGTATATAATATACAGAGATGCCAACTTCTGCAAGGGGTCATCGGTAGAAAAATCAAGAGTTTTCAGTAAAACCGCATTGACCATCAGTAAGATTTTACGTATATTGACAATATATATTTTAAAACCTTAGAATAAGTTCAAAATGTAGTTTTGCTAACTTCACCGAGTTAATTACAACTGAATAGCACCATGTGAAAATAATTAGGAAATTAACCTTTATAATTAACCAAAATATGAAAATAAGCTAGTTTAGTCATGTTAATGTACAACAATAGGGAGATGGAGATCAAAGGAAAAGGATAATTTCGTACTCTCGGCAACGTCCGAGGAAGGTGTGTGTGTGTGTGTGGGGGGGGGGGGGGGCTGAATTTCACGATCGCACTATTTATAAAAATAATTAAAATATTAGACTTTATAATCAACCAAAATATGAAAATATGTTAGTTTAGTCAAATTAATGTACAAAAATAGGGAGATGGAGATCGATGGAAAAGGATAATTGCGTACTCTCAGCAACGCCCGCGAAAAAAACTGAATTTCACGATCGTACTATTTGTGTGGAAATAATTAAAAAATTAACCTTTATAATCAACCAAAATATGAAAATAATCTTGTTTAGTTAAGTTAATGTGCTACAATAGGGAGATGGAGATCGATGGAAAAGGATAATTGCATACTCTCGGCAACGCCTGGGGAAAAAAAAGTGAATTTCACGATCGTACTATTTATGTGAAGATAATTAAAAAATTAGCCTTTATAATCAACCAAAATATGAAAAGAAACTAGTTTAGTCAAGTTAATGTGTTACAATAGGGAGATGGAGGCCGATGGAAAAGGATAATTGCGTACTCGGTAATGCCCGCAAAAAAAAAAAAAAAAAAAAAAAAACTGAATTTCGCGATCGTACTATTTATGTAAAAATAATTAAAAAATTAGCCTTTATAATCAACCAAAATATGAAAATAAGCTAGTTTAGTCAAGTTAAAGTGCAATAATACGAGGATGGAGAGGGATGGAAAAAGACAATTGTGTACTCTCAGCAAAGCCCGAAAAGGACTGAATTGCGCAATCCTATAATTTAAGCGAAATATAATTTGTTTAGTAAAATATTTCTTTATTTTTACGGGCACTATAAAAATAAATTAGGTCTATTGTTCTGACATGAAATCATTAGAAGAAGAAAATGGATGCGAACTGATAATTTTGAACTCTCAGCACAGCTGGGAATATGAACTGAATGGTAGGATGCATGGATTTTACGGGATTTTCCGTAGTTTTGGGAGTAATGTTCGCAAAACCGTAAGATAAAGTAAAAATCCGTACAAACTACGGAAAATCCGTAAAAGTTGGCATCTCTGTACTTGGCAACATTTGTCCAAAATGACGCACAAACTCCGCATTTTTGCTTTTATACGGAATTAAATGGACACATGGCAACCTTTATTTAGCGGTTACGAGTACAGCGTAATACTTGGCGAAATTTTTCGAAAATGGCGTACAAACTTGGCAGTTCTGTTTTTATCTGGACAACTAGTAAAAAAAAAAAAATTCCAGAATTTTCACAAAATTCCCTGACTTTTCCCGGTTTTCCCTGACTATTCTAAAATTCCCTGACTTTTCCCGGTTCTCCCGGTTTCCAGGTTGAGTGGCCACCCTGTGTAAGAAACAGAAGCATGTAGGGAAACATTTGCAACTGAGGCATTCTGATAAAACTCATTATGCAATGGTATTTTTTTAAGCACATAATCACACGCAGTACAAAAAAAACTTTCTAACAGATGCAAAAAATTCTTTAATTTTATCTGGTGATAAATTTGAGCAGCTTAAATAACTTCTTGTGAAACTACCAATAATAAGTTCATCATCACTTTTTTGGTTCTTCATCTTTGAGTACTGTATGTTAAAATCTTCCTAACATTTTGACATTGCTGCTGGGGTTACAAAACGAATCAGCAATTCAAAATGAAATTTATGGAGTTCATCCTTCAGGAGGTAAATGCAAGGAGATTCCTTTTGCAATGAAGCATTTATTTTTGTAAAAGTTGGGAGAGCATTTTGCAAAAATAAACAATATAATTTGGTACATGGAGAAACAAAAAAGTATTTAATTATTAAGCATTGTTTTGACAAAGAATCAGAATCATCAGTAAAAAATTCCAACAAAGGACTCCACTGTTCAATAACTCTATTTAAAACAGTTTCCAAGGATAACCAACAAGTACTTACATGTTTCAATATTTTGTGATTCTCCTCCCCACACAAATACTGCAATTTTTTAAGCCTGCTTTGTCTTTTGCTACTTCTGTCCAAGTAATAATGTATCTGAGTAACAAAAAACTCAATATCTATTGGCAATATTTTAGTAGCTCTCTGTGCACAAATGTGTAGCAGATGGCATGAACAACCAACTATTTTAATTTTTGGCTGCTTTGACTGGATGAAAGAGGCAAATCCCTTAAATTTTCCTATCATAGTATTGGCATTATCACAGCAAAAAGCAACACAGTTTTTCATGGGATTTGAGGTTTTGAGAGTTCCAAATCAATCATTTTAAAAATTCCTTCCTCAATATTGTCTTCTGATTCTAAAAGAGATAAAAGAGTTGTTTGAACCTGACCTTTATCAGAATAAAAAAAAACTCATGACCTGGGGGTAGGAGTTTCTTGTCTCCCAAATCGTTACTGCCGTCTGTTGCGAGGGAGAACTTATTATTCCTAATTTTATCAATAATTTGGCTTTTTGTCTCCTTTGCTATAACTTGCATAATAGCACTTATCTGGGTTCTTCTACTTGAATATTTTGGGGCAATTTCCGAATCGGGAAACAGTTTTGAAAAAAGTTTTCCAGAGTGATTAGATGTAGAAATTGGTAAATTGTGTTCTATTAAAAACAGAGTAAATAAACACTCAGATTTTATAACATCTAAGTCATTTTGTGTAGTAAAATACGACACCACATTGCGATTACTGGATTCCAATTTATTCAGTTCGTTATGTTTTTTGCAGGTCACGTGTCGTTTGCAGTTGTCACGACCGCCATGAGTCACTGAAAAATCTTGTTTGCACACAGTACAAAAAGCAAATCCTTCTTTAAAAGATGCTATAAGGCATGTCCATAAGCTTGAATACTCTTTTTTAAACTTTTGGCAGCTCTTGTGCTTTTTTACAAGAGGGGAATCTTCCTCAACGAGTTTTAAAAATCGATCCATTATGCACAGACCATAAGAGAAATGCAGTAGACTCCAGAACTAAAAAGTACATAATTCAGAAGTGTTGCCAACTCAACGTACGAAAAACATGCACTGCGGGCAAATGGACCAAAACCTCCATAAAGCATAGCAGAGATAGGAAAACGTGATGTATTAGGAACACTTTGCGCAATCGCAATATTGGCCTTGAAGCCTGCCTACGTGTATTTCCCATGAGCCTCTTTGCAGCACAGGACCAATCTCTACCGGAACTGAGCCAAGCACTTTATTTTTTCTCGCAAAAGCATGCTTTGCTTTCATTCAATATACACGTGTTCGAGTACGCCGGTTCCAACGTCTAAATAAAGATCACACACATACAAAAAAGATGAAAATTATTTTTTTTCTCCTTGGTTTTTGTGCTCATACAAGCAAAAGACAATTCATAAAATCTGTAGGATTTACAGTAGTTTTCGTAGCTCCGTAGTTCAATAGGGAAATCCGTAGGCACTACGGACAATCCATAACAGTTGGCATGTATGTAAGTAAATAAATGGAAACTTCATTAGCTGTTGAAGATGAATAAAATTATATATTTTCTGAACTTACAATTTGTTTAGGAAAAAAATTGTAACATCAAAACAAGTAACTGTAACATCAAAATTAATAATTTTAAGAATAATGCACCTCTGAAAATCAACACAACAGGTTCATCTGCTCCAGATCTTTGCTACGTGAATTTAAATAAAAGTTACTAAATCCTTAATTTAATTGTAAGAAATTAACAAATAAAGTGATAACGAAAACAATTGCGGTTTTTCAGAGCTAAGAAATCAGAATTCATGATGACAAATTTTGAAGACATAAAAAATCATTCATTGCAAAGTTTTAATATAAGCAATACAGAAATGCATTTCAGTAGCATTTTTACAACTTTTAAAAATTTGTATAAAAAATTATTGATTATCAAAAATCCAGCTTCTAGAGACTTTTCAAATTAAAAATTTATTACATCATTTGAAACTTTTGAGCTACTTTCCAGATAGCTGTATTTAAAAAAAAAAATGTGATCTTCTGAGTTAAGTAGGGGCTTCGGAATAGAAGGCACATACAAATATATATGATTGGCTTTTAATGGTATAGATATCTAAGCGACACTTGCAAATGCTGCTGAGACTTTAACCTCCAGCAGAATCAAAAAAACTCAATTAGTAGCGAAATGGGCTAAAGTTAGCTGAAGTAAACATTACTCTCAGGTAATTGACACAATAAATATGCATATACAGGTGACATGTACAAATGGTGCTGAGACTATATCTACCACAATTAAAATCATTCAATTAGAAATTGAGATGTAAAATTAAAGGGGTCCAGTAAAACGAAAACTTATGCCCAGGGGGTTGACATAAAAATATGTATATCCAGGTGAGACTATAGATAGTGTAAAGTTCATTTCCTGCCTCTGTCCAAACTGTTGCAGTGTTCATGCAGAGCATGATTACATTAAATATGTGGGAACAAAGTCCTTCAAAGAAGTTGGTGGTAGGAGAAAGAGGGTACAGTCCCTGTGGGTGCTTCCCCTACTGAGTTCCGTTCTAAACTGGGTGGCTCTTTCTGGCCATCCAAACAGATACCTTACACCTTCGGGTAGGTTGGAAGATCTGGGTCAAAGAAGCTACTTTTTGGATCAATGGCTGCATTAAAAGAAAGAAAAAGCCACAATTATTTGTCCCAAGTAGGGACTTTGTAATAAAGAGCACATACAAACATACGCGATTGTCTAATGTTTACTTCTACTTTTATCACAATCATCTGAATGGAAATATATGTATAATTTTTTTAAGATTTTGTATCCAACTTTTTTTTTTTAAATATTAATATAGCTTCTTTATAAGTTTCTTCTTTCAAATAGGCAATAGTTTAGGGATTCTGATGGATGCATTTAGCTTATCTTTGCTAATATAAACTATTTCGACACCATAACGTAGTTCGAATTATTAATTTTCTCAATATGCTATATACATGGCAATCATTGTTCCAGTAATATGCATTGTTTTTCATAAGTAATGCTATGAAAAACAAATCTTAAAATTCTAATTATGAGAATTACTAACATTCTATATAGTTCTAGTTTATCACAATGTATCCACTCAAAATTTTTTACCAGTTCATGCATTTATTATTAGAGTTATGTCCATACCTCACAAACATACATGCACACAGATGTACATTTTTTAAAAGTGTTTGATATAGGTTCAAGAGATTTCAAAACATGCTCTGCTAAAATATTGAATTCGAAAATTTTCAGTAAAATAATACTTTCACTAGCAACAATAGCAAAATCAATAAAATTTAATATAAAACTGAACTCCTAGGCTACTGATCATTTTCAGCCATATGTTTGTTTTTATAATAATTAAGAAAAAATTAGAATAGAATGTTAACTCCAAGTTAGCACAACAGTCCAAAATTTTGGTATCTGAATCAAAGCTTAAACATGTAATATCTTCAAAATTCAAAAGATATTAAGTATGATGCATTTTTCAATACTGTGCCCGAGGTAAATGACTCTGTTGTTTCAATGATTGCCATGGCTGTTCCCACTGGTGAAGGAAGCAAAATGTATTTACCTCAAGAACATGAGGAATAGCTTCAAACAATTCAATGAGTTTAGTAAAACCATAATCAGCTACACGGCACTGCTTCATAAAGAGATGGTGGTAAGATGGTATGAAATAGTTGAATTCCATCGAGCAATCATTTCGACCCTTCAATAACTTCACAACTTCATCTGCAAACTGCTTTGTTCGTTCGATTTCTTCTAGAGTTTGTTCTGTTGGCAAAAATAGAAAATTATAGCTATATGTAGTAATTTTTAATGACAGTATAAAATCACAATCTTTTTAAATGCAGATGTTTCTAAATAATTTATTTTGGCTTAAAGTTGTAAAAATGCAAACTTATAAAGATCACATACACCTAAAACAAAAGAAAATTACTGATTTGTTATATTTTGAACACTTATTAGGTGGGGGGGACTAAGGGTGTGTTTCTATTGGCAAATACAATAATGAAGAAATTATTTTATAATGTTCTTAAAGATTTAATTTATATTTTGAAGTATGGAACACAAAATAATGAAACAGAAGCAACATTTAAAAAGATAGGGAAAACGAGTACAAGTCTTAGTAGTAATAAAATATTATAAAAACTATTTTAAGCTACATGGTTTTAATAAAATGCACTAAAAAGTAACGCCCATAAAAAAAAAATTGTATTTGAACATTAACAGAATTTTAAGGAACATTAGAAGTGATAACATATAAATGTATAAAAATGATTACATTCAATTAATTTAAATTTTTCTTTGAAAATTTTGATTTAACAATCTGCCATTCTCATATATGCGATTTATATGTTATCACATCTATTGTTCCTTAAAATTCAGTTAATGTCCAAATACAATATTTTTATAGTCACCCCACAGTTTTATTTTTTGATGCATATAAACAATAATGTTGCAATAGCTAAAATTACATTTTACTTTTTAATGTATTTCATTAAAACTGTGTTACTTAAAAAGGTTTTCTATAATATTTTACTTTATACTTTTGAGTCTTTTGAAATCAATTTTTCACCAGATATCCAACCAAACCTTTTCTTAATCTTTTATTGAATTCGCCATGACTAGTTTAGCATAATTAGCTTAAAATAAGTTAGTCCTTCCATTAAAATTGTACAGGTGACAGAATTTGTAGCTTGGTTACTTTATAGTATGCCAAATTTTAACAAGTCAAACCTATGGCAGAATTGTCTTTGCAAATATCACTTAAAAAAATGTTTTTATTTCTTTGAAGAATTTTTTTATTAATATATTCACACAGTACTTTTAAAATATTTTACTTTAAATTTATTTGATTCATAATACAATACTGTCATATATACTTAGTGTTTCTCTCAGGATCAAATTTGGGAATGGTAATATGTTAACAAAATGGCAACCTATTCCTAAAAAGGGCACTTAAGTACCAAACAAACATGCCCCCTTCCCTATATTTTAAAAATTATCTCAATTTGGAATGATCACACAATATCTTATTTAAACGTAGCAGAATTGTAATTTTTATTAGAGGTCATAAGCTGCAGGCAAGTGCACATTACTGTCTAAACAATTTGTGATAAAATTATTTTAATTACCAAAGCTTTACAACTGATTAAATCTCTCCTCATACACACACTGAGAAATCTTACAGATGCTACTGGTCATGTGAGTACATACAAGAAAAGATTATCAAGGAAGTAAGGTGGAACACAACATAATGATAATATTTACACTTTATTGGCATAAGCAAAACTATGGTGGAGAACATAAGGGCCTGTATCCGTCCTAATTAATCTAAACTAACAAATTTTTAATTTAATACTTTTTATATTTTATATGAAAATATTAAAAGTAAATGTTTTTAAACATTTTAATGGAAAGCTACGTAGGATAGGGAGCTTGCCCACCCTAATAAATTTAACGTGTTTGTACATATTGCTTACTTTTGTCACATTTTAAAAATCTAGCCAACATTATTGTTCAAAATCAAATGTTACTTTGTACATCAATACTTCACTTGTGTATAATTATTATATAATTGATGTGATGAGCATATATTAAGGAAACTTGTAGTTCAGGGTAAAACATCTAGGTTTCACTTCTCCTCCAGTAAATCATCCTTCTTCAAACTAACGAAAAGTTGCAGCTTGAAATAAGATAACTATGGAATAGTACAACTTAGAAGCTTATTGTTTACAATAAAGGCAGCGGTGATCTAAGGATCATTTTATGACTAAAAGCATAGTAGTAGTCATGAGATATCAATGCTGACATGGCTTTCGTCAATGAAGAGCTTGTGAAATATGGGCCCATTTTACAAAATATAAAATTATTAAGGTATTAGCACCCACTAGGGAGCCTATAATTAAAATTTTATTTCATTAACTTTTAGGGTCTTTTTCTTTTCTTTTTTGAAAGAAAATAGTATGAAATTGGCAGCGAGTAGGATTCTAAAATGCTCTCCAACCTTAAAAATCCTTAAAAATTAGAATGGATGGGAAAGGATGCTTCACTAGTATTACTGCAAAGAATGTGATCTGTATGAGAAAAAAAAAAAAAAAAAAAAAAAAAAAAAAAAAAAAAAAAAAAAAAATGTACTAAACTAAAATATTTATTAATAATAAAACACACTATGAAGAAATGGGATACAAAACATGGATGTAAATGAATGCTTTAGAATTCATAGAAATCGTGTCTAAATCACTTGGTGATTATTTTTATCCATATTGTTGGAAATATTGCCAAAGTAATATATTTTTTTATTACAGTGATTTCTGAATTGGTAATAACATCAAACATAATTTCGAGAAAGAAAGAGCAATTTACGCAAGTTATTATCATTTGCTGAATTGCAAAAAGCAAATTATATGTGCAAAAGAGGAAATTTTTAATATGTAACACTGCAAGAAAAGAGCTCTTACAATAATCGTTGTAAAATAATTAAAAAAGAGTCCAATATCCAGCTTTACGCATGTGCACATTTTTAACATGTGACAATGTAAAAAGGGGTAGGTATTTGGGGGGTGTTTGATGGAATCAATTGGACAATGAATGAACCAATGGAACAAACCTGGTGGAATCAATTGGACAATGAATGAATGAATCAATCAATGGAACAAACCTGGTGGAATCAATTGGACAATTAATCAATCAATCGAACAAATCTGGTGGAATCAATTGGACAATGAATCAATCAATCAATGGAACAAACCTAGTGAAATTCATTTGTTTGATCATTCTCAACACGCTAATATTAAGTTTTATATGAGCCAGAACTATTGCGAACATGGGGAATGGCTTATTTTTCTAACTAACAGCTTAATTTTGTAGTTATATATAATGAAAGCCAAAATGATTGTACTGACATAGTTTCTTATAATGCATGTAGAAGAGCATGGAGACCCAATGAAACTTTTAAAGCTATTAAATGAGAAATGAAGTTGGACTTTGACAGGCCAAAGAATATATTGAAATAAGTCTCAACCAAAGAAAAAATCAAAAACTTATAGCCAATTGTTATTTTTAGAAAATTATTAAAATTTTCACAGATGCCTAGCATACAAATACTGTGATTGGGTACAGCTAGTTTCAATATAATTGACAAATGTTATGTAAATTCTTATGAATGAAAATTTACGCAGTATCATGCATTTTCTGCCGAAAATCAAATTTTTGAAGCATTATGCATTAACTGGGCATTAAAATGGTACATCAAGCTAAGAATTTTTCAACGCAGTGAACGAGAATGTCTAGTAGATTGAAGAATTTTACACTAATGATACCAACTGAAAATTAGTATAATATGGTACAATTTATGTCAAATATTAAACTTTTGATCCAATATGTATCTAAGTAAAAATGGCATAATTATGTGTTTTGCTAAGAAGTTTCCATGCGACATGTCAGAATTTTCAGTAGATTTAAACGAGTTTTATGCCAATAATCGCAATTGAAAAGTGGTGCAATTTATGCTAAAGATTACACTTCTGTAGTGGTATGTATTAGTTACTACATGAAAAATAATCTAACCTCGCATCTTAAGAATTTTTCATGTAAAAATCAATTTCTATATGGTGAGCTTAGGTGAGGATCGGAATTTTATCCTTTCTGACCAAAGAGAGCTTTTAGAGACTAACTTAAGATACTTTAAACAATTAGCAAGAAATTCTGTTTCCATCAAGCAAAAAATTTGTGCTATGATCTAGTAAAAAATGGAATGGCATTCCACAACAGTTCTGGATGAAACTGTTGAGGAAGGTTTTAGGAAAAACTATACAGCTTAAAAAAGTTTCAGAAAAAGATGCTCCACTAGGGAAATGTTCAATAAAAACCATAGAAAACAGATCTACATAACATTTTCATCCCAAAAAAGTGAGGGCATACAGGGTGCTGCATCCTTGTAAAAATGCCTAGGGGTAACACTAATGCTACACTTTATTTTAAACAAGCAAAATAAATTTTCTCAAGTTAAAATTGACAGCTTAATTGTAAAAAGGTGTAAATCCCTTTACCTTTTCTGTCTCATGTGGTACAGCTTTATATATTCTTCCCTTCTACTGCAAGGTCACTTACTATATGAGCTACAACATAGTAGTCAGCAACCCAGGCTATCTGATTTGCATCTAAGTATGCTAAATGAGACATTCAGATGTTTCAAGAATGCTCTTTACAGCCTAAGTTCAATTAAGTACGTCAACTGAATATTATTTTTTAAATTTAAAACTGAATTTATTAAATGTGCATGACTCAATACTTATACTATAATTCATAATTTGAGTATGTTGTCTGCTTAACTCATTTATTCCCAAAGAGTTGCAAAATTTGTTAAGCAAGACTTGCATCTCAGTTGAGCAAGTAATTGCTATTCTAAGAAATAAAGGACGTAAATCTCACAAATATGGCTTAGTTGCAAAACCTAAATTTGAAATATTTACCTCGTTTTGGAATGGAAATGATTTTTTCACTCCCAGAAACAGAAGTCTGCAATAAAAAATGAGCAGTGAATATTTTAAATTATGCCAAAAACCATTCAAATACAGACAGACCCTGATTTAGTAAATCAGTAGGGACAGTAAATATTTTTAAAAGTAATTATGGTAAATTATTTTGATTCGGAAGCTTGACATATATTCTATAAAATTGAGAACGTGTAAACAATAGTTTGTTAAATCAGGACCTGACTGTATTTAAATGCAATTTCAAATATGTTCTTGTACAAATATTACGAATGTATTAGTCTTGATTACTGATTTCAATATCTGCAAACTGTAACAATTGTTTAGATTACTAAATCAGAAAATACAGTTGAATCTGAATATCAATTTGTCAAGTTAAATAAATATTGGATAAAATCATGATGGAGTATAACCTTGATCATTTAAAATAGAAAAAATATACATGCATGGAAAAACAAAGGAAATCAATAAATAAAAGTTTGTTATATCCAAATTTGCCTGCATATGAGCAATTATTGCAATAGCTATTTATTGAGCTTATTATAAATTCTTGTTCTGTTTAGGCTACACTGTATCTATAGATATTTTTCATTCAAACATTTATATTTCATTTTCAGTTTGTGTGATTAACAGTAGCAAAAGTTTATTTTCAAATGTTAGTAGTTTTAATATATTCGACTAGAATAATTTTGTTTTAATTCCATTTCTTTTAATGTATTTATGTATTTCAATTTTAAATTAATCAAAGTTTTCATTCATTTTGCTTCTCAATGCAGAAATTTAAAAATTCAAATATTTTACAGCCTACTCACCTAAAATGAATATTTTTTAGTGCTTCACATTTTATAGTCTAGTTTACTATATGCAAATGTCACTAAAAGATGTAAAATATCATCTGCCTCATTAGAGTAATATTTAGATGAGAAAAGACATTAGCTTGTCATGCACAATTCTACTTTCTGTAGCTTATTCCATTTTACAAGAAGTTTTTTTATTTAATTTTAAACTGTGAATTTTAAACTGTGTGTTTAACTAGTATTTGCATTTTCAACAGTCCATGTTAAATTAGTTGGTGTTAATGTAACCTTTTTATACTGCCAAAGGACTTTAAATATTAAAGCTGAATGTAACCTTGACATTTCATTGCTGATATTAAGCATTTACCTTCAAGTTGCACAAAGTTGTTGAGAAAGTTTGAGGGAATTAGAGATATGATTATTAAAGACAGTCTTTAAGATTGTGTGAACAATCTAATTACCTTTTTGATATCAGCATGCATATGTTATGTATATCATGTTGTTGTTGTTGTTGAAACCCAGACCGTCCGACCTACCAGAAAGGTGTAAGGTAACTGTTTGGACGGTCGGGAAGTGTCACCCAATTTAGACCGGAACCCAGTGGGGGAAGCATCCACAGGGACCGTACCCTCCTTCCCCTACCACCAACCTCTCGGAAGGACTTTCGGACCCACATGTTTAACGTGATCGTACTCCGCATGCACACGGCGGCAGTTTTGGCAGTGGCTGGAATTGAACCCGGGCCAACCGAGTGCAACTCCAGCACGCTAACCAATGGGTTACCATGTAATTCTTAGGAATATCTAAATTTTATATGTTCTGGAACAACATTCACAAGAATAATATTTTCAAATGAATTAAATTGATTAACTATTTTGTATATTACAAGAATGGTTAGTATCTCTGTGTGCTGCAAAAAAGTCTACTGCAAGATGAAATAGGTATTTTTAATTTTATTGGTTAAAACCTGTAAAATTGATATATACTACTCGACATGGAAAATGCAACACCATGAAGCTTTGGCCATATAATTATGCAAATTATGAGACAAACGTAGCTGGTCGAAGTATGTAAAGACCTGAAATGCAAGTAGGTCATGTGATTAAAGCATGGGATAAAAGGGATGGAAATGGCAGATCAGCCAACAGTCGTTACTGTCTGTCGCCTACCAAAACCAGTTTTCCAAGCTGTTTTTCATTTCAGAAGACACGTATTGTTGGAGATACCTGGCCGGCGAAGCCAAAGTCCAGTTCAACATGGGTGGTCATACCGGCGTATTGTTGCTGGAATGCACATAAATGTGTCCACTGTGCAAAGGATTTAGAGAAGGATTGAGGAAGGGCATATGAATTGTTGCAGTGGTACAGATCCATCCAGAAGCAAGTCAGCAGGGTTCACTCTAGAGCAGGGCGGCGGGGCACAGCGCCCTCGGATCAAAAATTTGCACCCCGCCCTGTCCTTTGAATCAGACAACCATGCGCCCTGCCCTACCCTTTGAATCGACAACCATGCACCCGGCCCTTCCCTTTTAATCGACAAACATGCTCCCTGCCATTTTTTCACGCGACCCCATAGATGCCAACTTATTTGAAGTAAAAATCAGAAGATTTTTGAAAAAAAATCAAAAAAGCACATAAAATGAGTTTTACAGAACAAATCGACATAAATCTGATTTTCAAAGGACAATGTAAATAATGCACAAATATGTGAAACACACAACTGTTTTGAGATCTCTTTGGAAACAGTTGTATGCATGTTCATTTGTACATTATTTACATTGTATCCTTCATCTCAAAATATTTTGACAGAAAGTTACGTTATGTAATGATGATATAATTCGTTATGTAATGATGAAAAATGATATAATTCTATTATATTTAGAAAATGCAAGTTTGACAATTGCGTTTAAGAACACGGTTGTTTAAATACATGGGCAAATTTAATTTCAACACATTCCTTTATATTAATTCTAAACTATGATTTTGTTATCTATAGTAACTCATGCTTTTATTTTGTAAGTTTTGTTGAAATTAAATCACTACAATAGTCAGGATTTATGAACTTAATTTTATAAAAAAAATTTTTTTTTACAATTAGGAAGACACAAATTTTTTGTTCTTAAACTACAGTATATTTTTAAACACATTCATAAAATTATCATGTATTATTAAAATGTGCATTGTCTAGTGTCTACACATAAATAAAAATTGGTAGCAGTATATTTTAAAGAAAATGTTTATTTTGTTCAAAAATATCTTTTCATAAAAATGTGGCAGAAAAGGCTTTAGATAGAAAAAGATTGAATTTCCTGATCGTACTATTTATATGAAAATAATTAAAAAATTAACTTTTATAATCAACCAAACTATGAAAATAAGCTAGTTTAGTCCAGTTAATGTGCAACAATAAGGAGATCGATGGAAAAGGATAATTGCGTAATCTCAGAAACGCCCGCGAAAAAAAACTGAATTTCACGATTGTACTATTTATGTGAAAATAATTAAAAAAATTTGCCTTTATAATCAACCAAAATATGAAAATAAGTTAATTTAATCAAGTTAATGTGCAACAATAGGGAGATGGAGATCGATGGAAAAGGATAATAGCGTTCTCTCGGCAACCGCTCCAGAGATGAAAAAAAAAATTACTATTTAAATGAAAATAATTAAAAAGGTGACCTTTATAATCAACTGAAATATAAAAATAAGCTAGTTTAGTAAAGTTAATGTGTAATAATCAGGGGATGGAGATGGATGGAAAAAGGCAATTATGTACTCTCAGCAAAGCCTGAAAAGAAAATACTGAACTGCTCATCTTATAATTTAAGCGAAATATAATTTGTTTAGTAAAATAATTCTTTATTTTTATTCGCACTATAAAAATAAATTAGGTCTATTGTTCTGATATGAAATCATTAGAAGAAGAAAATGGATGCAAACTGGTAATTTTGGACTCTCAACAAAACGGGGTAAAAGTAAAACAAATATTTTCAAATACTGCGCAAAGTTTTTTCTTCTGTTTCCCCTTTGAGTACAATGACAACATATGTATTAATGACATATATGATGACATATATGTCATTAATACATATGTTGAATGACATATATGTCATCAACATAAGTATTAATTAAATTATGTACATACGGTGATTACGGAGACAAAAATTTACAACTGATTTTTGATTCCTTTCTGTAGGGGATTTTATGCCTACATTTCCAAGTTAGAAAGACAAGCATTGTCTGCCGTCCGTTTCTTGAACGCTGCGTGCTGGAAGTACCAGAATAAATAGAGCTTGTCACACGAGAACGTCTGCGTTCATTGCCGCGTTCATTGTCTGCGTTCATTTGGATTGCTTGTCACATGAGAATGCGAACGTTCTTGTGTGATAAGCAATCCAAATGCTTGGCGACATTTTGGTGTAAAAATATAAATTTGGCGATAAATCGGCGCGATTTTTAGGCGTAATTAATAAAACATTAAAAATTGTAAAAAAATCGATTACGCGCGTAAAATCGTAAAACAAGAGAATTTTCGTAAAAATTACGAAAAATTCGTAAAAGTTGGCAGGTATGCGCGACCCCTATTTTTTTCTCCTTTCGTGGAAACGATCCACCCAACCTTCCCGTTGTTGGACTTTTACTTCTTATTGGTGAAAATTTTGTAAAAACCAGTTGATAGCAGAGAGTCACAGTGGATGTGAACAGAGAGTAGTCAACGTGAAAAAAAAAACACAATTTATTTCTCACGAACTTAAAACATCATAATTAACACAAAAACACATTAACCATTTTTATAACTTAGAAAATGGTATCATCATAAGGTTTAGCTTACATAAACTGAGTCTTGAAAAATTTAACTATAAGACTTCAGTTAGGCCTAACAACGGCAGCCATGCACTTCACCATTTACTGGCGTACATATAAGATCAATCATGATGACATGAAAACATGAAGATGATCATACCAGATCACTAGGATAAGATAAGACAAGCTCTGACTAGCCTGATCTCTGATCTGATCTGGTCTCGACTGAGACACAGACTACTATATAGTATTCTGTGGACTGAGATATCCAACTGATACAACCACCATCTTAAATAGCGCCGTATCCTTGAAGTTGAAGTTAATGTTTTCCTTCCGGAGTATGCTAATCTCTAATCGGTTGAAGTAGAAATTAGCATAAACTGGAAGTCGACGTCTCAATTTGCAGGACCACAGACCATGGGAGTAAAACTTCTTAACAAGCGATCCGAAAGTGATTAGCCAAACAGAAGAGTAACTTTTGGATTTTGGCAGTATGTCGACTGATGCACGTACATGCTTGTTTACAATTCAAGTTTTTCTAACACCCGTAACCTTTTGTGTGTGTGTGTGGATAGAACAACATGTTGCGTGCCTACGCGTACAATGGCAAAAGACCTGTTCCTACAGGGTTGAAGGTTAAATACGACATTGCATTTGCCAATCGAATTATTTGTTCATTCACTTTTTCATTTGTGATTTCGCTTCCTAGTGAAGTGGCCCAAGAAAGAAAAAATGCCCCCCCAAAAAAAAAAAAAAAAAAAGATTGAAATGTGAGAAAGAACAGCAACTCCAAAAAGAGAGTAATAAATGTCGAAAGTTAACAGCTTTTTTCTCTTCATCACAAGTAAGTTATATTTTCAATAATTTTTTTTTTTTTATGTGTTTTAGAAAGTTGAAATTCCATCAATCCGTATGATTAGATAGTCCAGTGTTTTTCAAATGGTGTTGTTCTCCAAGAAGTGGCTAAGTAATATATTTTATCGCCGAAGTATATTTTTCTTCTTTCATTTATATTCAAGGTCCCCCCCACACACACACACACACTCATTCGCACAGCCGATGTTTCGTTTATTATTATTCTTTTATTATTTCTGATAACTTTCATGCTTGCATGTTTAAAATTATATTTTGTTATTTTCCTTAAATATATTTATTAATTTCGTATGCGATCCTTATATTGATACAAGTTTGAATATCAATATCAAACTACAAAGGAAATGCTTTTCGCATGCTTATGAGAATGTGAAATATTTATGCACACTAGAAATTTTCTTGGTATTAAAGAAATTAATTACATTATCAATATCACATACTGACATTACATTATCAATATAGCAATTTTTTTATCAGATTGAGGACTCTAGTAATAGCAAGAATGTAGAAACTAGCACCTCCTCTATAAATGAAGCAAGTTTCATGGAATGTTGCCATCAGTGTCGGCGGCTATTTGCTGTGTTAGCTGAGCGACTTGACTAGAAAAATTTGAAAGTCATTTGCAGATTTAGCAGTGTTTTGGCCATATCCATATCTGAAGTGCTGGTAAAGAAAATTTTGTAGCAGATGATATGCAGTAGTGATGTGTTTTCTCAAGAAAACAAGCTCGTTAAACACAAACACAATTTATTTGTTGTGAGATCCATTGCATCAGATGAAGTTACAAAATAAAACACTGTAACATTCGTTGCAAAGCAAAATTATATACAATGAGCTAGCAAGCTCATGAAAAAGGTTTTAAACAGTTTTTATGACTAGGCACACACTCTCAGTTACTATAACATCGGTAAGTAGAAAAAACAGCTACTGTACCACACATGCCGTGCACGTTAATGAAGCCACCATCATCAGGTCACACGTCATGGCTTTAGAAGTTAGACTACTCTCTACCGATCAAGGTCTGCCTTCCATACAAGGTCTTTCACCGTCGATCACCGTCTGATCGATCTGACTATACGTCGAGTCTTAAGTCTGCATAACTACAAGATCTTAAACTCTGAAAAGTCTCCCACGTCTACTACATGGTCAGTCAAGGTCTGTAAAGTCTCTGAATAACTGAGAATGTGTCCTATCATATATACACTGTGATGGGTACGCTCCGGAACACAACCGTTGACGGCAGCGCCCTCACTATATGCAAATCAGAATGCGCGCGCGGCGAGATGGCGATTTGCATGAATGGCATGTTCTGTTCCCGTCACGAGTCGTTCACGAGAACGGTAGAACCATTCTAAAAATGTAAACACGTTCTCGCGATAACGAGAATCGCGACGAAAACAGAACCAAGTTTCCAACAATCGGCCCCCTCATGCAAAACCCCAAATCTCGGCGCACGTGCTATCAATCAATGAAATTATTCTAAAAAACATAACAGCAAAAATGTCAAGTTCTTTAGTATCCAGCAAAAACATAAAGTATATATATTACTTTTCATGTTAAGCAAAAAAAATTTATCATTGAAAGAAAATTTTAGATATCATTGAAACACCAAGTTCCAAAAATTGAATTTAAGTCAAAATTTAAGTTTCAAGAAATTTAAGTATAACCATTTAAATTTAACATTTAAGATTAAAAAAAATTTTACTATAAATATCAAATTCAAGTTGTGTAGAAAATTTTATGTATAATTATTAAATTTAACATTTAAGATTAAAAAAATTTTCACTTTAAATATCAAATTCAATTATGTAGAAAATTTTATGTATAATTATTAAATTTAACATTTAAGATTAAAAAAAAATTTCACTTTAAATATCAAATTCAATTTGTAGAAAATTTCATGTATAACTATTAAATTTAACATTTAAGATTAAAAAATTTCACTATAAATATCAAATTCAATTATGTAGAAAATTTTATGTATAATTATTAAATTTAACATTTAAGATTAAAAATTTCACTATAAATATCAAATTCAATTATGTCTGTTCATTATCTCTGTCCAAGACCAGTATACATAATTAATACTAATAGCAATGACACAGATAATGAAAGATTTTTTTTTTTCCTTTCTGTGTTGTATTCAAATTTAAATAAGTGGTTTGTCATCAATGAATCATAGCCAAGTGTATGATAACAAGGAGTAAACACACAAAATAATACACATAAGCATAACTGTCTTATGCAGGAATTGAAAACATGGATATATATATACATTCAGTGTAATGTGAAAAATTTTAGAAAGTTCATTGTAAACAATACACATATATATACTCTAGATACAATTATCTGCATCACAGAGGGAGGAGTAATTTATACGATATCCTAACCATATTTTGTAAAAGAAAGAAAAAAAATTTAGAAGTTACAAATTTAATCATTTTTGTTTTTTGGAAATTTGATTACAAAAATTTAATGCTAAAAATTCCTCAAACATTTGGCAAATCTTATTAATGTACTGCCTATGATGTATAAAAATTTTGTTATTGATTTCAGCAAATTCCACACCTAACAGTTTTTGGACCTTCCCTAGAGATTTGATATCAAATTCTCCCTTTAGCAAAGAAACTACATGATCAATATCACCTATTATTTCTATGTTGCTTGCCTCTGGCCTGGATTTGATATCCCTCTTTTCTCTGAAGTTAAACAAATTTTGGTCATAATGTATGTTAGCCTTAGCACAGAATTTTTTAACATCATTATGACTTCTCAGCCTATGTTTATCACCCCTCACTGAGTAGTAAACATCAGTTCGAGTTCCATCAGGCCTGGGTACAGCTTTCCTTTCCCAATCTATGTTTGAACAGGGGGTCAGATCGGAATCAGCAGGAGAGTCCTCTTCCTCACTAGTATGACTAGTGTCATGGCTCTCACCTGCTTCTTCCTCTGACTCACTATCCAAACATCCCGATCCTGAATCTGATGTTCGAGTAAAACCCGATTTCTTTTGGGTGAAGTTTCTAGGTCGAATGGGGTCCAGGACGCCTTCCGCTGCTTCCATCTCCTCAAAACGGACATTGCTTATTTCTAATATTTTTCCTTCTTTCACAAGAAGAATTCTATAGCCCCTGGTATTTTCTGCATATCCTACCATAACTCCCAGTTGAGCTCTTAGGTCTAGCTTCTTCCTAAGCTGTTTTGCAATACCAGCATAAGCCTTACATCCAAAAACTCTGAGATGGGATACAGCAGGCTTCTTCCCATAGTACAATTCGTGTGGAGTTTTAACTTTAAATTTATGGCAAATCCTGTTCTTTGTATAAGTAAAACATAGGATTGCCTCTGCCCACATTTTGTCACCAACTTTGCTTTGATTAAGCATTGCCTTGACACAATCTAACGCTGTCAGGTTGAATCTTTCAGATACCCCGTTTTGTTCGGGTGTATAAGTGTTAGATCGTTCATGCTTAATCCCTAACTTTTTCAAAAAAGCTTTAAATTGACCGTGACAAAATTCCATGCCGTTATCAGTACGGATGCACAAAATCTTTTTGCCTAATTGTCTCTCCTGACAAGCTTGAAAATCCTGAAAAACTTTGAACACATCTGATTTTTGTTTTAAAACAAAAACAAACACCTTGCGGCTAAAATCGTCTGTAATAGTCAAGAAGTATTTGTTTCCCCCCAATGAAGCTACAGGCATTGGACCACAAACGTCCATGTGCAGTAATTGCAAAGGTTCTGTAGATCTAATCCTGCCTATTGGTTTGTACGAAACTCTTTTAGATTTTGCAAGTTTGCAATGAATGCAATTTACTTTTGCATATTTTAATTTTGGGAGTCCGTTTGCCGCGGAAACTTTACTTGTTTGGTGCAAGTAGTCTGAGTTAATATGGCCATATCTTCTATGCCATAATTCAGTTTTGTTCAGAATTTCAACTGTTGAACCACTAATTTTATTTGACTTTGATTTTAAATCAGATTTGTTTTTCCTTTTATTCAAGTTAGGCTTAATTTTGTTTTGACTTTGACTGTTTGTTGCAGGGGTTTTTCTAACCTGTTTAGAATTTTTGTCCCTATCCTGATCTCCTTTACGGCCCTTAACACAACTATTTAAACTTTTAGTTGAGTACTGTGGTTTTAAGAAATACAATCCTTCTTTACGTTTAGCGTAAAAGAAATTTTCTCCCTCAGGAGTCTTAAACCATAGAATACCTTTGGCTGCACTAAAAGAATAGCCCTGCTCTTCTAATACAGATGCGGCCAACAAGTTACGCCGTAATTTTGGTGAATACATAACATTTTGTAACACAATATTATTTGTATGATCTTTAAATTTAACATACATGTTCACCGTTCCAATAGCCTCAACTGGGCTTTCCATATCACCCACTGCTAGCGACATAGATGTATCCTTACATTTATCAAATTTTGAAAACATTTTAACATCATTACAAAAGTGTCGCGTAGCAGCGGTGTCAATCACCCAGCTGAGCCTATTGTCAGGATTATCAACAATATTAGCTTCTACATTTATATTTGAAAATACTTCAATAATACTAGAGCTAGTCATCTTTTTCAATTTTGGGCATTGTGCCTTTACATGACCATTTTTATTACACATAAAACATGGTCCTATGACCTTAATAGACTTTTTAACTTTGGTGACATTTTTACATTTAGCGTTAACATTTGAAAAATATACAGATGAATTGGAACTTACATTATTATTGTCATGATCCTTCCTCAACTGTCTAATCCTGCCCTCCTCCAAGGAGAGTTCTTTCTGAATTTTATCCAATTTAAAATCAGTATCGCTCCAGCGATAAATGATTTGGATGATACTCTGGTACTGGGCTGGGAGATACCGGATGGCTTGGAATGCCACGTACACATCCTCCACGGGGTGATTCACGTTCTTGAGCTTGGTGACAGCTTTCCTTATCCTCGTACAGAATATGTCGATGGGCTCCTCGATCTCCGGGCGTAGACTGAAAAACTCGTCCAACAGATGAACTAGATTGGCGCGCGTTGGGGCCTCAAAATGCGCCTCCAACTTCTCCCACGCATCCGCCGGGCTGTCGTCGATGTCGAGCAGTTCTCTGTACTCCGCCGAGATATTTCGAAACAGGATGGAAAGTGCGCGGTCGCTGCTGCGCATGTACTCCTCTCGCTCGCGGCGTGACGTAGATTCGTCGACTGGTAATGCAGTACGGTTGATGTGGCCGTAACATCCTTCTCCTTTCAGGATAAATGAAATTTCATTACGCCAGGTGACGTAATTGTCCCTGTTTAACGCTTCTATGCCGTTGCTCACCTCCATAGTCTTTAACTGTGACTAGAGTGCGTTGTTTACCTTTCTGCTTGATGCAAATGGCGCCGGTCGCGGCCCCCGTCGATGGAATTCACAACTCTTCACTGCTGCTTTATCACGGATAAAAGTTATGGCCTTGACATACTACGGCCCATAACCAAATGTCGGCGGCTATTTGCTGTGTTAGCTGAGCGACTTGACTAGAAAAATTTGAAAGTCATTTGCAGATTTAGCAGTGTTTTGGCCATATCCATATCTGAAGTGCTGGTAAAGAAAATTTTGTAGCAGATGATATGCAGTAGTGATGTGTTTTCTCAAGAAAACAAGCTCGTTAAACACAAACACAATTTATTTGTTGTGAGATCCATTGCATCAGATGAAGTTACAAAATAAAACACTGTAACATTCGTTGCAAAGCAAAATTATATACAATGAGCTAGCAAGCTCATGAAAAAGGTTTTAAACAGTTTTTATGACTAGGCACACACTCTCAGTTACTATAACATCGGTAAGTAGAAAAAACAGCTACTGTACCACACATGCCGTGCACGTTAATGAAGCCACCATCATCAGGTCACACGTCATGGCTTTAGAAGTTAGACTACTCTCTACCGATCAAGGTCTGCCTTCCATACAAGGTCTTTCACCGTCGATCACCGTCTGATCGATCTGACTATACGTCGAGTCTTAAGTCTGCATAACTACAAGATCTTAAACTCTGAAAAGTCTCCCACGTCTACTACATGGTCAGTCAAGGTCTGTAAAGTCTCTGAATAACTGAGAATGTGTCCTATCATATATACACTGTGATGGGTACGCTCCGGAACACAACCGTTGACGGCAGCGCCCTCACTATATGCAAATCAGAATGCGCGCGCGGCGAGATGGCGATTTGCATGAATGGCATGTTCTGTTCCCGTCACGAGTCGTTCACGAGAACGGTAGAACCATTCTAAAAATGTAAACACGTTCTCGCGATAACGAGAATCGCGACGAAAACAGAACCAAGTTTCCAACAATCAGGATACAACCAGAGGTCCAGAAAGTTTACATGAAGAATCATCTATCCAGAATTTATATTCGCAATCTTCACCTTAAAGTTTAAGTGCAGATAAGCAGAGTTGTTCCCAATTCCAACTACCGACTGAAGGAAATGAGATTTTTACACTTGATATTTCTGCATGTGAACCAGTACCACATTTAACAGATGAAAGTTCTCTGTCATCTTATGAACACACTCCTGAAAAGCAGTACATTTCTGAAGTACCTACAGTTAAACCATTTTCAGTTACATCAAATTCCAAGCACAAAACACTATTTAATCCAGGGTGGCTTGAAACTTTCCTTGGCTTAAGCATGCCATTACAAATGATAGAGATGTTTTATTTTGCAAACTGTGTATTAAACATCATGGAAACAACAATAGCTTTAAAAATTCTGACTCGCCATGGGTGAAGAATGGATGCTTAAGTATTTGATTAGATAAGGTAAAGTGTCATGAGAAGTCAATGATGCACATGGCTTCAATATCTGCAGAAAAAAATGCCTCGCAAAATGGTTGTGTGCTAAATGATTTAAGTAATGAAAATTCAAAAACATTCAAAGCAATCCATACAGCAATGAAATGCCTGAATTTTTTAATTCAGCACAACCTGCCTCATACCACTCTCTTTGAGCCTTTCATCAATTTTTGTATTGATGAATTAGAAAGCCCTGTTTTAAAACCTCTTAGAAAGGGGGAAAATGCAAACTACACAAGTTACACAGTCATGAATGAATTTCTGGATATAATGGCTTCAGTTAGGAAAAGTGAGATACTAACCGACATAAATAAAAGTCCTTTTTCTGTTTTGACAGATGAGACATCTGACATAAATAATAGAAAACATTTGGCAACTGCAGTCACTTATCTGAAAGATGGCGAATGCAAAATTTTTTTTGTCAGAGACTGTATATTGTCTGATGGAAGAGCAGAGATAATTTTTCTCAGCTATCTCCAGTAATTGAAGAGTGTGGTGGTATTGGAAAAATATCTGGTTTTGTAAGTGATGGGGCCGGGGCAATGATAGGAAATAATGATGGCATTACTGCAAAACTAAGAAGGGAAAATAAAAAAATCATAACAGTTAATTGCATGAATCACCAATTAGCACTGGCAACAAAAGACAGTTTTGAGTTTCTTCATTTTATTAAAGTTGATGAAATTCTAACTAGCACATACAAATATTATAAGTACAGTTCCTCAAGAACAAATAGTTTAGCAAATGCACAAAATTTGTTTGGCAAGGGAAAAGGAACTACAATAAAAAGAGCAGGCTTCACAAGGTGGTTATCCCACAATGAAGCTCTAAATTCAATAAGAATAAATTATGAGGCCATCTTGACAGATTTAGAAAATGCAGTTGCTAGTGGAGAGTCCAAGAATTTGAATGGCCCAACTGCAAATAGTTCAATAAATAAATATCAGTCAGACGAATTTTTCAAAGCCATACATTTCCTTCGTGATGTCTTATCAGTAATAACTACACTGAACCTGAATCTTCAACAGAAGGATATAGATATTGCATCTATTGATCCAAAGATACAGTACACCTTGGCAGAGCTAACAAAACTTATGGTCCTTTCGACACAGATGCACGTGCTTTTATTGATATTTTGCATGAAAATATATCGCAAAGACGAAGCAATGATAATATCATTACACTACTGGGGATCTTAGACCTCAGAAAAGTACCTATGGATACTGATGATTTTCTACCAAGTTTTTATGGAAATGTTCAGATAACAGAATTAGCAGAATATTTTGCACTAGATGAAGACAAGCTATTAGAGGAATGGGATGGATTTAAAGGATTATTATTTTTAAACACAGGACTGATATGCCAAGATGTACACTTTCAATTAAAAAAATTTGTTTTTTGCTAGATAACTCAGAAATCATTACTGGAATTAAATTTCCCCTTCTACAAAAGATGCTGCACATAGCATGTGTTTTACCTGTTTCTAATGCAAAAGTGGAAAGAGTATTTTCACAAGTCAAACTTATAATAGCTGACAACAGAAACAGACTAAAAGTTGAACAAGTAAATAAAATACTGATGCTAAAATTGAACAATAGCAACAACTTTGTAAAAGCTGTTGAAAAATGGAAATCTTTGAAAAACAGACGTCTGTTTTCCTGATCATTTGTGTTCATTTAACATGTAATATTTCTATTGTATCATTTACTGAAACATGACAAACATTGCTCCCAGTTTGAGATATTTACTGTATTTTAATGTTGTTTGGGACAATTTATCTTTAAAATATTGGCAGTGATGTAGTCCTAAAAAAAGAAATGCTGGGGTGCTTTATTATAGGGGATTGATCGATATATTATTTATTGTGATCCTCAAAACAAGTGCTTGAGAAAATATAAAATATTGAAATACTTTTTCATATTGTGTAATGAAAATTCCTTTTCTTAGTCTCATGCCCTTTTTTTCAGCTGCTGCACTGTGCCCTTTTTTAGACCTAAAATCAACCCTCATTGTGTCTTTTTTAAATCTGCATCCTGTCCTTTTTCAGTCCTAGAATGAATCCTGACGTCAGCATGCATTGATCGAAGCATTCAAAGGGCATGAGGTGGCGTCCTGACAAAACAATGACTATCGACATTCTGCAGAATTTGCAGGGTACATGGGATGTTCCAATATCAGAGGGAACAGTTTCTTGATGATTGAGCAAAAACTGCTTGCACTCAAACCATTCTTTATGAAGACTGCCAATGACGACAAGCCACCATGATAAAATCAATATAGTCGGCAAATAGATTTCAAAAGTAAGAGAAAGATAACCACTAGTTATCTCTCATGAAATAACAGTAATCGCCTTGAGTACCAGTTGTGAGTACCAATTTTGCAATTGTGAGTAAACAAATTTTCAGATATAAGAAAAGGAAAATTCCGATCTCATCGCTCGGAGCTACAAAGTGCAAAGAGCATGAAGCGATATTTTTTTATTTTCAGAGAATTTTTGTTGCTTTTCATACTTTCATACTGATTGCATACATTCCAGATACACTCCAGAATTTCCAGAGTAGTTAGCATCTTTGGTTTATCTCAATAATGAAAAATATGACTTCAAAACAGCTATTTAATTATGAGCATTTTGTAAATAAGATTTTGCAATAATTATTGCAATGATTTTTATACTATGAATTGCATATTTTTTTATCTGAAGTTGATTTAATTTAAATAAGTATATGACTTATATTTCATTTGAGGGTCATATAAGAATTAATCCACATGCATCTGGGGATATTATAAGTTATACCTTCATTCTGGTAATGACTGTGAGATAAACAAAACTAAATATTAAGGAACATTAATGTTTGAAAAAGTCTGAAGACACACTTTTGAGATTGGGTAGTAAGTTACCAAGAGATACTGAGCATTAAAAGATACTAGAGTGCAGATGATCTTCATAGGTACAGCTAGTTTTTGCTTAAATACACTGCTCAAGTTATTCTTAAATTAATATGTTATCACTAATGTTCATTTGCCAAACATTAGGCAATTAATATAATAAAAATAAGTAAAATGGTGCATTTCTAACATTTTACTGGCTGAAATAGTAGTTGCTGTTACTAATCCTACTTGTCTGAAACTTGCCAGAACAAATCCATAGTTCATGGTAAAGCGAGATAATTTGCAGCTTGTGTTGGTCTAAAAACCCCAAGCACTCTATTGTAAAAGTCTGACTTTTGCCTAGTACCACATAGACCGGAACTCATTGAAAGTGGCAGTCACAGAGACTATACTCTTCTTCCTCTGACTCTCTCATAACCTCTCAAAAATAATTTTGAACACACAAATTTATAGTGGCTTTACTCCACACGGATAAAGACAGTTTTAGGCATAGTTAAGAATCAAACTCGGGACTATCCTGTGCAATCTCTCTTGCCATAACCACTGGGTTATCACAGTCCCTGACATAGTACAATCTATGCTAATATAAGGTTATTCAGTTATAAATCCAAATTAGCATATATAAACACCCCCCATCATAATTTGGGCAACTCACAGATAAAAAAAATCCAAAATGATTCAATTCTTGTAGTAAATTACCACTCACATTGCTAAGAATAATCACTTATACTTTTACATTCTAAAATATAACAAAGGTTTAAAAGTAGAGATAGTTTGCTCTAAAAAAGTGGGTACTAGAAAAAAAATTGATAAAGATTGATTCAGAGAAAATCCAACTCCAAGTAAATGATATGATATAAGACTCACAACAATCAGACTTTCTGGCACTTCATCTAACAAATCTTCAATTTCACAAACTCCATAGTTAGTTATATCAAATTTCTTTTCTGTAACTTCTTCATAGGCCTCAGTAAATTCAGAAACAGCTACTTGTTTGCTTGCACGAGATTTCAATACTCTTTGCAATTCTGCAGAAAAACGTTTTACCTGAGTTCGATGAGTGAGAGTTACTTGTCGATTTTGACCTTCTCCCAAAACCTGAAAGATAAAATTTGAACTTATACATAATCATATGTGCAATATATTTTTTTATTTCTATTAGAGCTGTGATCATAAATGGCTAGCATACATAAATTGGTATTAAAAAATTAGTGACTCAATGTCTCTAATACATAATATTAGAAAGAAATTCTGGTGTATTATAAGAAATAAAATAAACCTATGAATTAAGATTCAATTTACATTCAGATGTAGTGAAATTTACTTTTTAAATTGCATTCAAAAATAGCAACTTATGCAAATAAATGCATTTGACGTGCACAAAGAATAGATTTGAACTTTCAAATTTATGCACCAAAATTTCTGGTACAAAAGCAACAGCATTTTAGTATTTAAAAGTTAGTTCTTATTTAATGTAGTGAATATGCTGAACTACTTTTTACTTTCCCTACATAGTATAATGTATAGGGAAAGTATTATGATGGGGTTGGAAATTTGAATTTGAGCCTTTGCCAGGAGAACATGTTTCAAGCATCCCTGAACTCAAATTAAATGTTTTGGAAGTGATGTCTGTGCGTGTGTGTGTGTGTCCAAGAGTCTCTGGATGTGATATCTAATATATAATAGTGTGCTTTGTATGAAAATTAGTACAAATATTAAGGGCTTGAAAAACCTAGAAAATTTTACCCATCCTCGAGGACTGCTTATCTAAAAATGTACCCGTTCTCCTTTGAAAATAAGCCGTTGGGCTCTTATTAATGCTATAACTATGTATAACTCTCTCTATATATGTATAATTATATATGGATAGATAATAAATACATTTTTGCTTTCACAGCAATTGAATTAAATTTTAATATTATCAAATTACATCGTGTGGATATATTTCTTATTCCAGAAACAGCTGAAAATGGTATTTGGTATCAGAGTTGCCACCCAGTTAAAACAAAAACCACAATTTACAATATAATATACTGAAATGATTTGTATTCAAATATGTTAAAAACAAATTTGTGAAAATTTTGTACGGAGAATTGAGCTTATTTTCTTAAACATTTATCTTTAAATAGCTGCAGGGGCGGATCCAGAAATTTTTTTCGGGTGGGGCGCAAAGCTAGAAAACTAATTTACGTCTATTTTGTTAAATTTGTGGCCGTGTTTTGTTATGCCCTTGAATGAACTCGCAAAACATTGAGAAGTCAAAGAAAAACCCGAGCATATTCATAGATATATATTTTAAAATATCATTTTTCATATTTTAATATAATTTTATTTCTATCATTTTATGTCTTATACATCTTTTAATATCTTTATTTTTTCATATCTCAGCCAATAGTATTTATAAAATAAACTAAATTTCCTTTGTGGCAAATTAATATATTACGGCATCTACATCAACTCAAATATGGGGATGATCATTCATCAGAGCGAGTCCTGTCAACAGGTCTTCGGCCATTTGAGAACTCAACCAAGTTTTAAGTCCCCTCAAAGTAAATAAACCTCGCTCTGCTGTGACAATTGACACCCAAAGTGTCTTGTACACTTTAATAAGGTGCGGGTAAATATCGTCATCTTCCCTCAATTTCTCCAATACGCCGAGCGAAAAAGACTTACTGAAGTTTGGCCTCTGACAAAGAAGTTTTACTTCTGCAACAATTGATTGCACAATGGGCACAACTAAAATTTTGCACAGGGTCTAAATTAACGCGGACTAGGTTTTTGGCTATGGAAATCGAAAATAGTATGAAAAAACTACAAAATTATGTGAAAAGTATAAAAAACGAAATAATTTTCCTCAAAAACGACTTAACGATTGTGATGAAATTTTCTTTGTAGTTAGTTCGTATAAATACAAATGAAACCATATTAGTCGCTTTCACGTGAAAAATCTTGCTCCCATCCCCTTCAACCAAGTCTCACCGTCTCCGATGCAGCCACAGAGACAAATCATTAAACTAGTTCCCCTTAAAATTCTTTCTAATTTGATGTCTCTATTTCTGATTTTGGTTAAAAATTGTGTGTATTCCATAGTTTTTCATTATTTTCGTACGATGTTCATTGCATATTCTTACATTCTATCAATGTGCAATCAACGCCCACCTAAGTTAAGGCATAACTCTAGAACACTGTATTGTATCATATGCAATCTCGCATATGCAATTCTCCGAAGTCAAGACATAACCCAAGATCAGTGCGTTGTAGAAATTGACAAATCCCAATTTTCGATTGGCTTTACTTATGTTGCAATGTCTCGAGTTCACACATTTGAGGAATTATTGATCGAGGTATTTATTCCCAGAATCACGACTGCTTGGTATCAACCACCAATTAAAAAGGTCGAAGTTGCGCGATTATAAACATTGTAAGATAGAAATTCTTATCGCACTCGAAAGATCAGAATCTGCAATGTATGCAGGTTTCAGTACTACTCTATAATCTGTGAGTTTCGGTTCCATGTTCACGGTAATTTCCTTTTCGTATATTAAACTCTGAAAACCTTTTACTTTCCTACTACATTTAACTTTTGGCACAAAGTTCGTCCCGGCTACAAAATACCGAAAAATAAAGCATAATGTCAATTCAATGAAATTTTACTTCTCATTAGCTTTCTCAACACAATTAGCTATTACCGCTCTGAAAGCACACCTAGCAAACTATCTTAGAAAATTTGAGGAAAGTCTTACCCAGTATTTGATCGCGATTATAAACATTGTAAGATAGAAATTCTTATCGCACTCGAAAGATCAGAATCTGCAATGTATGCAGGTTTCAGTACTACTCTATAATCTGTGAGTTTCGGTTCCATGTTCACGGTAATTTCCTTTTCGTATATTAAACTCTGAAAACCTTTTACTTTCCTACTACATTTAACTTTTGGCACAAAGTTCGTCCCGGCTACAAAATACCGAAAAATAAAGCATAATGTCAATTCAATGAAATTTTACTTCTCATTAGCTTTCTCAACTCAATTAGCTATTACCGCTCTGAAAGCACACCTAGCAAACTATCTTAGAAAATTTGAGGAAAGTCTTACCCAGTATTTGATCGCGATTATAAACATTGTAAGATAGAAATTCTTATCGCACTCGAAAGATCAGAATCTGCAATGTATGCAGGTTTCAGTACTACTCTATAATCTGTGAGTTTCGGTTCCATGTTCACGGTAATTTCCTTTTCGTATATTAAACTCTGAAAACCTTTTACTTTCCTACTACATTTAACTTTTGGCACAAAGTTCGTCCCGGCTACAAAATACCGAAAAATAAAGCATAATGTCAATTCAATGAAATTTTACTTCTCATTAGCTTTCTCAACTCAATTAGCTATTACCGCTCTGAAAGCACACCTAGCAAACTATCTTAGAAAATTTGAGGAAAGTCTTACCCAGTATTTGATCGCGATTATAAACATTGTAAGATAGAAATTCTTATCGCACTCGAAAGATCAGAATCTGCAATGTATGCAGGTTTCAGTACTACTCTATAATCTGTGAGTTTCGGTTCCATGTTCACGGTAATTTCCTTTTCGTATATTAAACTCTGAAAACCTTTTACTTTCCTACTACATTTAACTTTTGGCACAAAGTTCGTCCCGGCTACAAAATACCGAAAAATAAAGCATAATGTCAATTCAATGAAATTTTACTTCTCATTAGCTTTCTCAACTCAATTAGCTATTACCGCTCTGAAAGCACACATAGCAAACTATCTTAGAAAATTTGAGGAAAGTCTTACCCAGTATTTGATCGCGATTATAAACATTGTAAGATAGAAATTCTTATCGCACTCGAAAGATCAGAATCTGCAATGTATGCAGGTTTCAGTACTACTCTATAATCTGTGAGTTTCGGTTCCATGTTCACGGTAATTTCCTTTTCGTATAGAACAATTTTTTTTGCTTAAGCACTTTACAATACTCTTTTTGCATATTATTAAATGATTTTATTAAGGAAAATTATTTTATCAAGAAAAAAGACAATTCTACTGATACAATTTGAAAAATTTAATTTTTTTTTTTTAAATTTGAATAATTTTTAAAACCTATCTTCTCCTAAAATTTCTAATTTTTTACAACCCTTTTTTTTTATATGGTTCTTTGAAGTGTCTTCTATAACTTTAAGGATCGGATTTTTGAAAAATTAATTAGTTCGGGAGAAAAAAAATAAAATGTTGATACATATGTAAAAATTCAACAAAAAATTGAGTTTTTTGTACATATCTATTTTTAAAAAAAAAACTTTTCATTTTATTGCAAATCCGATCCTTAGTTTCATAAAATGCACTATAATGAACATCTAGAAAAAAAATCAAGTCAATTGAGAAATATATATTTAAGTTTTAGCATTTTGAACATATTGATATATTGAAAAAACACGAACTGAGAAAAAGCACTTTAAAGGTTTTAACTTTGAAAAATTATTCTAAATCCATTTTAAATTACTTTAAATGTTATTTTAATTCATTTATTATACACTTACCTTTAAAACTGTAGCTGTTTCATTGAATTTAACTATATTTATTTTATATAAGTGACCATTAGCCGAAACCTTAGTTGTCACACATTGAAAAGAAAATCGAGAAAAAATATAAAAAAAATTTGATTTTACCAAATTCATTATTAGTTTTACACCATGAAATACATTTGACTCATTTCATTAAGATATAGCTTAACTATAAATATGATGATATTTATATTATAAAAGAAATACAAGATTTGAAAATATATTCATATCATAAAAACACACAATATTTTGTAACCTTATGCATATCATTTCTGCATAACTACCATTATTTCTTAACTTTCTTTTAAAAATACCTTGCACTGTATGTTACACCTTCCTTCTTTTTAACTAATATGTCTCTTTTTAAAATTGCTTTTTTAACCAGTTAACGTGCAAGTTAATATTTTGCACTTCGTCGTTTTTGTCGAAACATTTTTTTTCGAAAATCGAGCGCAACACCGAGATTCATGGATCACTTTCCTAAAGGTATACCTAAGGCATTCTGTACTTCTTTTATGCAGCGCAGTGTACCTTTATTATATTCACACACAGCTTCCATTACACAGAGTTTTACACGTTTTTTATGTACAAATGTTTCTTTAGGACATTTTGCCCACGTCACACTGTGCAAGCTTTCGTTTGCATTTTGAGTTCCACAGTTTATGCACGATATTAACGAACGAAAGCAGATCGGAAAACGTAAACAGAGTTTCTTTATCAATTAAAACTATACGATTAAGCACTTTCATCTTCTTCCTGGTAGAAATATTTTGTAAAACAGGGAGTATTCAGTTGCAGATGCGATGTAAACATAGCGTAAAGAGAGAAGTAGGCGTGGTATTTCAAGGGACATAGTTGCAGTCAAAAGCCTTTTTAATATATTTATAGTTCTCGGATCTTCACGAAATTTTGTCAGGATATACTACGGGTGTCAAGGTATATTTTAAGCAAAAAATATGAAAATCGGTATTTTCGTCATTTTTCGCCAAATGAAGGGTACTGAGTCCCCTTAAACTCTGAAAACCTTTTACTTTCCTACTACATTTAACTTTTGGCACAAAGTTCGTCCCGGCTACAAAATACCGAAAAATAAAGCATAATGTCATAATTCAATGAAATTTTACTTCTCATTAGCTTTCTCAACTCAATTAGCTATTACCGCTCTGAAAGCACACCTAGCAAACTATCTTAGAAAATTTGAGGAAAGTCTTACCCAGTATTTCTTTCAGGGCATTTTGGTCGGGGGGGGGGGGGGGGGGGGGGCGAATGAGATTTTATGGGGAGCAAGTTTTCTATTTGCCGAGTATACATATATTTAAGTGCTGTGTCATATAAAATGCGCAAATACTCATCTCCGGGGGAGGGGGTCCGCCCCCCAGAGGTATACCTGAAAGAAACACTGGATTCTGTGTGAAAACATCGCTAGACTATCATCGAATATTTCAGAATTTTCTTTTCATTATTCAACAAAATGTATTTCATTTGTGAAAATAAATAACCCCTACTGTGCTATGACCAAGCCACGACCTCCTCCACCGATTTTTTTTTTTAATTTCTCGATACTTCCTTGAGTTCAGCTTATATTTTCTATTTTGGATTGTGTTGTCGGATTTTTTAAGCATATTTCGTTCCTGTAAATTCTTTTATTTATTTCCTATATTTTTATTTTTCTAATAATTTTATATTTTGATTTTTTTCTGGCTTGAAATCTTATTCTCGGGGAGGGCGCGCACCCCATGCGCCCCCCCCCCTGGATCCGCCCTTGAATAGCTGAAATAAACGGAATAAGTTCATGTATTCAATTTAAATTCATTGAAAAAAAAATTCAGAATAAATATGTTCGGCCGAGTCGTAATGGATGTTTAAAAAAAAAAAAATACTCAACCCGGCCCGAAACAGTAGAAAACTCAAGCCCAGCCTGGGCCTAAGTCCGTGCAGAGCTCTATCCCCTTTTAATTCTTAATAAAATTTCCATTTGCTGTAATAGGCGGGAGTCGTAACAAGTTTGAATTTTTGGAATGGATTCTTCTATTTTCAGCCAGAAGTATTTTCTTTTCTTCCCCACTTTAGTTTCAACTTTAAAATAATACGTTTACAATTCATTCATGGCATTTGTTCCAGTTGTCTGACAACTGATGTTAAGGTATGAAACATCTATCTATTCAGTCCAAATAGTGCCAATGAGGTTTAAACTGTTTAGGGATAAGAGGATATATATAATTATTTATTTACCATTCCATCTATTACCCCTCTGCACCCACCCATAGATCGGAATTCCGATGGATTCGGTCTTTTATCAGACTCTGCGTCTGCGACTTTGATGGCAGTGGTTAAGTGCTGTGGGGGTGATGTATGAATATGCAGTTACTGCACATCATCGTGAGGCAGTTGCTTCTAATTTATTATTGTTGTGCGATGTATTTGAGCACACATGTTATATAAAGAATATAATGTAAAAAAAAAAAAATTCTTAGGAGAACGGGTAAAAAGTGTTAATAGTCGTCCTCAAGGACGGGCTAAATTTTACAGATTTCCCAAAGCCTGGTAGGGAATCCGAATAGCCAGATGTCCTGCGGGCGGGAGCGGGAGGGAGAGAAGAAAGGGGGGTGACAAAATTACAAACACAGAAGTAGTATTGCTTACTTTCCCCAAACTGTTGAATATCATCTTTGTTTACATAAGTGCTGAGGGGAAAAGGGGAAAATTTAATTTACGAGAGAGAAATGAGAATAAAAGGTTACTAGTGTTATGCCGGGATTTTTGATTCTAAATTTAATTTTTGGTTTAAAATTTGATAATAGTTCAAAGTTCTTTATTTTCCCTCTTCCCTTCAAAATTCTAAATTTATTTGTTGTTTTTTAATATTTCGGTGATTTGTTCCCCTTTTAACGTAAATTTATTGTCATTTTCTTTGTTTTCATTATTCAAAATTGTGAGTGATGTGCCTTTAAACATTAAATAATCTTTTGTTAATTCTCCAGATCTTTGTTTTTGGCTGTTAACTTCACTGCACTTCATTCACGAGATTGCAGAAAAAAGGCACTTTTTAAGTGAAATTTGGCCCTTCTTGAACACCTGCAAGTATGGTTGCCTCACGACATCCAGGGACCCTGCGTCACCGCGTTGCAGAAAAAAAGGCACTTTTTAAGTGAAATTTGGCCCTTCTTGAACACCTGCAAGTATGGTTGCCTCACGACATTCGGTGACCATGCGTCACCGCGTGGGTTCGTGGTTGCCGGAAATTTCACGCCTCACGGTTCTTGACATAACATCAGATATTTCTTCCGTAGTATATGCGTGAGCGCTCGGTGCGAAGCACAGGTTTTCACTCACAAAATTTGGCGGCTCTTGGGAAGCAAGCGTGTTGCTTGGGGATTGGATTCTTGACCGGCATTGGAGTAGGTAGTTCCCTTTTTGTTGCTGCTGAGACCCGTGGAAACAGGCCCCATGCATGGGTGCCCGTATCCCGCGGTCGCCAGAAATGCGAGAGAAATTGTCCAAAATTTTGCTCAACGTCATTTGTAATCTTTCAGCGGGACGGCATCTGTCTCCAGGCGTTCCATCAGATGAACACAAAAATTGGAAAAATCGGCTACCGTAACTTGGATCTAAAGATTGAGGGTGCGGATGTCCGAGTGTCTGCGAAAGTGTATCATTGATCTTAACAGTCTTTCCTTAAATCTGTATTACCACCAAACTGTTACAGGCTCACGCATATCAGCGAATAATTCGTAAATTTTCTAAAATTTCATATGTAGCGATCATGGCGTGTTTGCATCATCAGTGCAATGGCCTCCAAAGAGTAAGCATCTGTGCCAGCCCACTCAAACGTTCCATAGCATGGTGTTTGTGTTTATTAGGGCCTGTGCTCTCTAGTGCTTGTGTGTTCCGCGCGACTTGTGTCGTCCTAGTGGTCTCCAGTGGTGTGAGATCCCAAGCAGCCTGTGATCCATTCCACCAGTGTCATCAATCACAAATTTAAGTCCTACCGCACACGGATTTTGTCCGGTCATTCCTGCAATGTTTTATCTGAAACAAGCGATTCCATTTGAGTTTTGAACCCAAATATTTACCATTTTTAACATGTACCATTTGTGTTTATTTTTATTCTCGTAACATTTAAGTCTAACATTTTTGGGGGTGGACAGCTCAGGCAGACCAAACTCTGGTCTTCAGACAAGAGTGGATTCTGTATCTGGGTAATTTGTAATAGTTTTATTTTAATTTGTTAACGAGGTTATTGTTTAATTGAATACAAAATTTAATTGAGTTGAAAGCAATGTACTATGAACCACTGTACTTATAATTATTTAAGAATGCATAAAATTTAACCTATTTATGTTGGGAAACACTTAAGATTAGTTGTAATTAATAAAGAAAATTTTAACTTTACATTAATTGAGTTGAATTTCTTTTTTCTTGTTGGCTGTGCTATTTATTTATTGTGAAGTCGTGCAAAAAGGTAAGTGGAAATTATTAGAGTTAAATAGTTATGCTGAAATGCTTTTCTGGTATGTAAACAAAGTCGAGCACAGACCAAGCTGTAAGGAAATAAAGAGGAAATTTTAATAGTAATAAAAGTAATCTTTATTAGGAAAACCTATACGATCACAGGCTAATGTAAATATAATTAAATAAATATAATAATTAAAATAAATCAAAATATCAAAATAACAAAAATAAATAAATAGTGAAAATTTTAAGAGGACGGGTTTCCCTTCTAACACTAGTCTGACGGACCAATATAATTTATATTCTGCTGGTCCATTGAGTGCTTTTGTGGTCTTGGACCAACGGACCACTCTTAATTTCGAGCCCTGTTGTGTTCGAGAAATTAATCATCGTCATTTGTAGTTTCCACCTTTTTATTACTATTGTTCCCACTAACAAAAAAAAAAATTTAAATTTTGCTACCGTATCATCTCTTCACGCGAAATCCAAAATTTTCAAATCAATTAATGATGATAGAAAATAATACACGTGCGAGGACATTATGATCATGAGCACCATGAAATATGCCGAGAATGGTAGTGCACGTGGTCACGGAGATGATATTCCAGCGAACACAACACGCTCGAGAGGTCAAGGTTAGGTTGTCGGAGAAGGAGAATCTAGCAACTGTTGTTTGACTTTATCCAGTATTAACTAATGGAACAAGACAAGGGATGCCCTTGGTGGGGATCGGGATTGACGGGTGAGAAAGAAAAAGAAGAAACCTTATAGAAGTTGCACTTTTCCATACCTGTTCGGACAAACGAGAGAAGAAAAAAAACGTAATATGAAAATATATAGATCGCAATCACAATGCAAATGTGCGGGGGAAAAAGTGACCCGTCTGCACGGACATCATGTTTGAGAAATTAGTCGTCCGTAATGCATGTTTGACCGCCGAGGACAGGCGGATGGGTGGTTTTTCGAGCCCTGCAAATATTACAATCTGGGAATACTTGAACCAGTGAGTAATTTTATCTAATAGCAAGTAGCAAATTGCTAGTTAAAAAAAAACTAAATGCTAGTTACAGAAAAACATGGTAGCAAATATTGTTAGTAACTTTTTCTGGTTTGTATTCTCCCCTCCCCCCCCTCAAAATCGATTTTTCTTATTCACTTTCCCAGGGTTCCTATTAGAGTACAAGAATCTCCTACATTTTTAGAGAATCTAACATAATAGAAATTGCGGTATAAAGTAAGATATTTCACTCTGTTCAAACTCTCCTTCCATTTACCGTTTGAGTCTAGTGATTACAGAGTGTGACAAAAATTTATGACTCATCTACGACTGCTGTCAGCTAAGGGTTTCCCCTTTTCTTTTATTCCCTTTCTTGAATCATCCTTTATTGTTAGATAATTACATTCTGAGGCGTTAACTGACCTTGATTCCATTTATTTCCCATGAGCAGACGTGCCAATTTTTAAACAGAAAAAGCAGGAGATTATTTTGTCACAAATATATTGTTTACTTATGATGCCTAATATTTGTTTAAAATTATATTATATATTTCTTATAAATAAAACATTAAAATACTGTACCATTTAAGTGCATTATGAATTAAAAGTGTTAGTAACAAATTACAAAAAAAAAAAAAGAAAAAAAAAAAGAACTTGAAAATATAAATTCTTAATTAATTTATTAAATCTTAATGTCCTCTCCCCCCGCCCCTAAAAAAATCACATTAAATATCGGGGGTAATACTGGTAAAATATGAAAATTCACAACAATTTTATAAAATTTCAGGACAATAAATTATAAAACAAAAAATATATAAAAGTTTTTTTTTTATCCAGTGAAAATTACTTATAATGAAAATAAATATTTATGTTTGGTAAAATGCAGGTTTCTACTAATAGAATAACAAATATTGATCTTTCATAAAATAAAATATAGCAATGAATATTCCTGCCAAAATGCTTTCCTTTTTATTTGCCTAAATCATTGCTTTAATACACTTTTTGGAAAATATCTTTTCACAGAGTTCATACCCGTTTTTCAAAATAGACAAATTTGTATTATGCGAATATAATTAGGAAATTAACCTCAATTAGCCATAATATAAAAATAAGTTAGTTTAGTTGATCTAATATGCAATATTTAAAAGATGGAGATGGATAGAAAAAGATACTAATGTACTCTCAGCAATTCACGAGAACTAAGGGAATTGCACAATTGCACTGTTTATGTGAGAATAATTAAGAAATTAACCATAATAATTAATTAAAATATGAAAATAAGCTAGTTTAGTCAATCAAAATGGAATAGTTAGAAGATTGAGATGGATGAAGAAAGATACTATTGTACTCTCGGTGATTCATGAGAACAAACAATTGTGCAATCGCACTGTTTATGCTATATTAATGGGGGAAAATAACATTTCAGTGATTTATACTGAATTAGACAATCTTTGAAGAAGTATATTTATTACTTTCATAAAACAAGCTATGGCAATCTTAATTTACATTACATATTTACATAAATCTCCATTAATTTGATTGTCATTACCGTGCATGCGGCCGGAAATTTACATTGGCCTAGACAGAAGGCAATTTTTCATAGAAAACTATGCAAATTTCATAATCAGTAGTATGAGATGAGGATGTTTCCCGTAGGAACTACAGAGAATCCGTAGAATCAGTATCTCTGCTTTTAAAATACATAAAATTTCAGAATGGCCCATAAAAAGCATAGGACATTTCAGGACAAATATTTTTGCAGGACAAGTACGACCCCTGAAATATCAATATAAAAAATTCTTTAATAATACATTCAATATCAATATACAAAATTCTTGAATAAAACATTAAATCTCAAAGTAAATTTTTAACTTTCCCAATTGCATCTACTTTTCTATGAAGTCACTAACTAACCAACACATCAGTTGGTTTATCATCAAGTTTCAATTTTACACACACTCTTAACCACTAAATTAATTTTTTTCTAGATCTGTATCTTCCGCAGAATTTCGAGGTTCCGCGATGTGAGTTTCTTTTGAATGCATAATTTGGTCTACAATGGACTTTTTCTCATTTTAAAGTTCCGCCAACAAACTGCATTTCAATACGGTTCCACGACCCCAAAAAATTGGAAAATACTGTTCTAGATTATCAACGTCATGTAATTTCGAACTATCAGAAACAATATTCGCTATTCTAATTGACACATAAACAACTTAAATAAAAATCTGAAAACTGAACTAAAAATATACATTTTAATAAACAAAAGTTCATGAAAAAGATGGTCGAAATATAAAATTGTTGAAACCATAACACTTGTTTATCACATTTGAAGAAATTAAAACAAAATAGGAATATCAGAGAATGAAAAACAAGCATGATATCAAAACAGCTGTGCACTCCATTTTTCCAAGATGCCGGGCCAGATTGGAAGAAAGGAAATAAACAACACCTGACTCAAAGATACACACAAAGAGCTATAATTGCTCTTGGAAGAAAACACACGAGGCACCTCGCCTCAACTTGCACATCGAATTTCTACTACCCATCTCTCGCCTATCAGTGTCCGAAGTCCATATATTTCTCCTTAGCACGTTACCATCGAGAAGCAAACTGACCCCTTTTCCTCTGAAATACTCCTGAGGTGCTACAATCTCCTCCGCTTCTGGCTGTTGCCATCAAAGATCGCCATCAGTAGTGATTAAACGTGTCATTTCCATGGTCCAGATTTGACTCTGCGGCCCCCCAAAAAAAAGATTTTTATTATGCATTTGCTACGACCCTGGGAATGGTAGAAATGAGTGCTAAAAAAAGTGGAAATCTGTGTTTCTGAGGAATTATACGATGTCTAGATAATTAATAAATTTCAAACAATACAGACTGAGAATTTTGTTAGTAATCCAGAGGCTGGAGAATTAATAAAAAGGCTGGAGACTCCGGCTAAAATTCGGAGAGTTGGCATGTCTGCATGTGGAATCTCGCATTGTGGGCAAGGGCATTTTTGCTTAGAGTACCTATCTGCAATCTAATAACATGATAAAGCAGTAGGGAATTACATTTTAAGCAGTCAAACCGAGCTGCATTTTTAATTTTTTTGATTGGAGCTATAAATTTGGAGCTGGCCCAGGAAAGGGGCATTATTGGCCCTTTCAACTTTAATCAACCGTACACATTATCGATAAGGAAAAAAAAATTAATTTAATAGACCCAGCCTACTGGCCGTATCTGAGTCTGCCAACTAATAATGAAATGTTTCAGTTATTTTGAAGTTCTATGATTTTAACATGAAAGTTCATTAACGCTTTCATCATAATTGTGTAGCTGCTAGTCTCTTGATTTTTATGGGAGATCACAATTTTCCATTCTCTCATTAAAAAATGTGCAAATAATCCAATTTTTTGCAGATTTTTATAAAATTTCCTTTTTTGTGGAATTTTAGGAAGATATCCCTACAACATATAAAACATGTAATGCATAAATCATGCAAAATTTTGCAGATCATGCAAGATTTGCAGACAATCGCAATTTGTGTATCTAGAGACAAATTTGTTTTACTAAAATCTTGTTACTAAACATAAAATATGGCATTTTTTAATTAATACCCAAAATTTATTTGAGTTATCCTTCGGCAAAATTCAGAGAAAAAATATTGCAGTGTCCATGGGGAAAAATTTGTTCTGCTAAAATCTTGTTACATGTTACTAAACAGTTAAAATATTATTTTTAAATTGAGCTTCTATAATTTTTTTTTAGCTATGTTTCAACAAAATACGAGGGGAAAAAAATTGCAATTTCTGCAATTTTTAAATTTTTAATTAAAAGTGGCACTTTAATTGGCCCCCAAAATTTAATTGAGCAATCTTTCACCAAAATTCCCAAAAGAAAAAAAATCAGATTAGTGTAAAATGTGATTTGAGACAAACTTTTGCAAATACTAAACATTAGCTAAAACAGACTTCCTGCATCTGCAGGATGAAAGTTCCTTTCGCTAAGGTTTTATCATTTACAATATATTTGTTATATTTTTGTATATTATTTAACTAAATACATTTGTGTCAATTGCAATATCATGCAAATGTTTATAAATTAAAATTGTTTCATGGGAGTAAAAATTTTTGAATTCTCACTCAAGTTTTAAAAATCTCACTATTTTTTGGCTAGTTTGAGTAAATCTTTTAAAATTTTAATCATTGCTCACATCAGTTTTTAGCAGACGCAATGACTGTCTCCATGTCGTCAAATTATTTACTTGCTCTTGCTAGTCAAAAAATATTTTTTCCATTAGCATTTTTGCTCACTAGCAAATTTTGCTATTAACTTTAAACAAGAAAGATCAATTATGCATACAGCATTGATTATGAAACACTTTCCAACTGCAATGCAATTTTATTTACACATCTCTAAAATGCGATACATTCAGCAGTAATATTTTTAAAATTATCACAATAACACAATAATTTATTACATTTGAAAACTTAAACATAAAAAAAATTAACTTCATTCAAATGACGTCATTGAAATATAAATCGCCTGGCTCTCTATGTAAAATCTGTAAATATTTTATTCATACACTTTTATTCCATTCCTTTCATTCATCACAATACTACAATAGTTTATTTTATTTAAAAACTTAAAACCATGGAGGTAAACATAATTTAACTTTATGCTTAAAACTTCATTGAAAAAGTCTGCTATAAAATCATCTGTTTGTTCTCTATGTAAAATCAATGAATGTTTCATTCATATCAGCTATATTTCAGACTCAAAGAGCTACATAATTTTGTGTTAAAGAAATTCAGCAAATCTTATACAACTCATCCTACATCTTCATGTGTTTACATTCTCCATAAGTCAAAATTAGGCTACATTGTAGAAATAATCAAAGTTTGATGATCATTTAAACTCAAATATATTGCAATTGCATTGTTTTATAATGTAAATGCACAGAAATTAAGCAAAAATAAAGTGGTTTTAGGATGCATACAACACTAAATATAAATTAAAAAGAACTTTAAAAATCAAGATTTTGACACAAGATGGAATGGATGCCATATTTTATTTTGAAGTGGGTCACGTGATCACTTCATATAATATGGGTATAATTAGTAATTTTATTTTTATTTAAAAAACTACTGAATATATTTTTCTGAAATGTTTTTCATATTTTTTATGGGATAATTTGAATATTTCCTATAACTTTCGAAACAATTTGAGAATTTTAAATTCGCTTAAAAAATGTTTGAAAAACTAGGTCCCATAAGGTTCAGTGTCTTTCATTTTTTTAATCCAGGCTCAGTCCAAAACTAATTGGGTGATATCATTCATTTATATTCTCATAGGTCCCACAGACAGTCTGAACAACATACTAAAATTTCATTTTGATAAAGTCATTTTTACGGCAGTTATCATGCCAATGGACAGACAGAAAGAATGAACAAAGTCATAAACACTTTTCAGCTATGTTGTAAAGCGTTAAAAATGAAATCATACCCTGACTGGAACTCTATTGATTTTAGATGCGATTGAATGTTCGAACGACATCCTAAAAACATATATTGGGTTTTTAAGAACTCCTTATATGTTCAGCTGCAATTTTAATCAGAGGTTTGTATCCTAAATCTCAGGTAATATCAAGTACATTTTCTAGCATCTAATATTTCAATTAGTTAAATTATTATCATCTGTGTATTTTATGTATACTGAAGTGTATTTTATGTATACGAACATCATAGAAACATATATTGGGCATTTAAGAACTCCTTATATGTTCTGCTGTAATTTTAATAAGAGGTTTGTGTCCTAAATCTCAGGCAATGTCAGGTACATTTTCTAGTATCTAATATTTCAACTCGTTAAATTATTATCATCTGTGTATTTTACATATACTGAACATAGGAAAATATTAACACTGAATAAGAAATATATAACAGGTAAATATTAAAATTCAACAAAATTTAATTTTTGAAATTGTCATGTAGCAAGGCCGGCATAAGGTACCTGTACAATATGTGGCATAGCTTCCAGGAGATCAATAAGCTTTGTGAAATCATAGTCAGCTACACGGCATTGTCTTCCAAAGTGGTGGTGATATGTGGGAATAAATTTGTTGAACTGAACTAAACATTGAGGCTGACTTTTAAGAAGATCCATGACTTCTCGTCCAAACTGAGTTAACGGTACCATAAGAGCTGGGCTTAAATTCTGGATAGCTATAAATTAAAAATTTAAAATCTATATAAAAGCAAATAAATGTTTACATTCAATGAAACCGTTACTTATGTAATGACCTTCAAACCTAAATTTTGAACCACTGCATAAAATCTTTGTTAGTAAGAAGCATAAAACAAACCTTTTTTTATACAAAACGATTCTTCCAACATGAACAAAACTAACGTATCAGGATTGCCAGTTTTGACCTTGCTTGAAAAACTGCTCTACTTTCCCTGCATAATTTAGAGCAGTGGTTCCCAAGCTTTTAAACTCAAGGACCGCTTAGAAATAAAAAAAAAAGTTCCGACCCTATGTCATCATAAATTGAAATATGCCATATATGTATATTTAAAATACTAAATATAAATAAAAGTTAGATGTAATAAAATAAACATTTAGTTTATAATACGGCCTGACATTAAGACCAGAAATTAAGTATAAATATTATTATATAACTATAAATAGTATTAATATTATAAATAGTATTAATATGATAGTATTAATATTATAAATATTAAATATAAATATTGAAAAACTTTAAGCTAGTTAATTAAGTTACATTAGCTAATTACTAATAATAATCAACACAGTTTAATGTGAATAATGACACTACTTTTAAGAAGTTAGAAAAACAATGTTTGACTCAATTAATGATAATTTAATTCTCAACATCCAATCCATTCCTCAACTTAAATTTCAAATAAGAGAGCTGGGTGAAAGTCATTTCCCATAAATGGGTAGTGGGAAATGGAGTTGAGAACTTCAACGCTTTCCTTGTGAGGTCAGGATAATCATTTGCGACATTTAACTAAAACTTAAGAAAAAAATATTTGAATAGGTTAAAACAAAAATGAAAATTGAAATTATCATGATCAGTTGAGTTTCCCCATAGAATGCAGACTATCTAATTCTGATTTTATTGGACAAACTTCAGAAGTATCCTGGGTATAGTTATTTGCTTTCTTATGAAAAAACACACTATATGTGTGCTTACATACAATAAAACTGCTCTTTAATGGTTACTTTTTCTTGAACGGATTTGAAACTTCATGAACATATTAATTTTACCCATATTAAGTAACCATTCTTTGAAATTCATGAAATTAAAAAATCTTTATATTTAACCCACTTTATGGCTTTCGTTTGCTTTGTTTTAGTGAAACAAATGACAAAAAGTAAAATTTGAGAATAAAAAGCTCCAAAGATTTTTATGCAACCAAATAAATTTTCAAGTGCAATACTACTGTTTAAATAACTTTGCATTTAAAAAAAAAATAATATTTCTAAAATTCCCAAAGTTAAAATTTTTAATTTTAAAATAAAGTCCCAGTAACTCTGGCTGTCTAGAAAAATTAATACTAGACTGATGGCCATCTCCTAGTCTCAAGAGAATTGCCTGCTGAAAAAACTGATATGAAAATTGAAAAAACTGATATGAAAATTGAAAAATTTCAGCCGAATTTCCACTTTAAACATTCATAACATAGTCTCAAGAGAATAGCCTGCTAATAAAACTCATATGAAAATTGAAAAATTTCAGCCGAATGTCAACTTTAAACATTCATAACTTTAAATCTAATTCAAATTTTTAAAAACATCTTATTGAAGTGCATCGTCACTTTGGATTTTCATACGATGTGATGCTTTTATGACAAATATCTGGGAAATAAGTTTTACATTGGCGTAAAAAAATATTAAACAGATTTGACTAAGGACCTCTTTAATATCCTATCCTCATGCCTGAAAAACAGATTACTAACCACTGATTTTCCCTCCCATCTCCTATTTTGACTGATTCAACATAACTTGTCTGTTAAATCAGTTTCATTTATTGATTAAACTATTATCATTGTTTTTCATTTAAAAAATAATGCTATTAAAATCTTAAATTTTAAGCAATTCGTGTTTAAATCCTGAGATTTATAAAAAATTATATCTAGTTATAGATTTTACATAATGTACATTAAAATTTTAATCTTATAGCCATACTAACAACAAACATATTCACGAAATTATTCAAACTGTGTTTCAGCTCTTAAAATATGCTTTTTGTTAAAATCTCAAATTCAAAAATTTTTGGCAAAATAATATTTTTTCCATACTACAGTATAAGAGAATATATATAAAAAAATTGAGATGAGAAAGGCATTTCTAGAGTTAAAATAGGATGTGCATGAGAAATTTTGGGAACATGATACAGTACATTAATACATATTTAGATTAATTAATTTGTTTTATAATTAGATGGATTTAAAATAGTTAATTAAAACCTAAATACGAAATATGGGTGATATATCCAAAAGTATCTGATTCAGCAATCATCAGATATGCAGATAGTAACTAAATTCCTTTCTAAATAATGTTGAATATTAATGCATTTAAAAATCGATTGTAGTATGGCTCAACTCGAACTGATCACACCAGAATCCATTTTTAAGTAGCACGTTTTTTGTTTTGTAGCAAATTTTCCCCACGAAAATATTAATTTCAAAATATCTGTTGATCCAAATGATCGCAATTATAGCATGTTATCCTTCATGGGCTTGAAAAAATCTTTCGGAGGGGGGCTAATGATGTCAAGATAACAAAGATTGTATTGTGGCTATTTTTCACAACAATGATTAAAACTATGAAGTCTTGTGATTACTGAGCCCATTAATAATGACCCCAGTGATAGCCCATTTTATGCCTGACTATGTCAAATTTTGTCCTATACTGTAAAGAAACTGTACTGTAAAGATACTGTCCTATACTGTAAAGATATATATAAAGAAAATATAAAATTTCAAAGTTTTCACTCGAATTTAAATAAGTTCCATCTAATGCTAAATTATGTGTTAACAAAACATGATACAAAGTTTAATGAAAATCTATTAATATTTGTAGCAGCTATTGTGCACACAAAAAATCGACCTAAAAATATTCCGGTCCTAAAAATATTGGCATCAAAATCTCAAAATTTTCATGAAAACAATGTTTTTTCATACTATATTCTATAGTATGAGAAAGTAATTAAGGTTATCAGCAAGTCTTTTTCTGTATTTCTAATTCATCCTTAAGCTTTATTTTAGCCTTATTATTATCATTGTAGAGATAAGAGATATTATATACAGAAAGAAAAATGCTTAATACCATGAAAATATTTGCAGAAGCATGATAACAAAGAAATTTGAATGATAAAGTAAACAAAATCTATTCATATTCTGTTGATGTCTCAACAATTCATTTTATTGATGAACACTATAACAGTTATAATTCACAGTTATAATTTCTGAAGTTTGAGCACTAAAATGTTCGTTAATTAAAAGCATATTTGGGCTTCTCCTATACTCTTGTTTCTTGGCTTTTTCACACTACTTTTCAGCTCCTCCTTTATGTTATATATATATATATATATATATATTCTTTTCTGAATCAATTTTTGGTTATTTTCATCAAAGATTCAAATGTTTAAAATCAGACTTAGTTTAGTTCTAATTTATTAAACTAACATTGATAAATGAAAGTAAACACTTTCTTTTTTAAGCTAATTATATTAATCAAATATTACCACATGAGAATGAACTTGAGATTTATGAAGGAATTGGCAGACTTCTGACCATCATATTTAAATCAATATTTTTCTGGGAAAGAATGGATATGAAATCATTCCTGTGAATGTTGCTTGACACAACTAAGGTCAGGGATTTTAATGAAGCATTTGATAGAAGGTGAAAAAGGCTTAGGTGCCTAGAGCAGCAACAAGGAAAATTACAACTGTTCCATTTGCGATTTCTTTTGCATGCACTGTAAAGAAAATGAAGTTAAAAGGTCATGAGTTGATTCACATATGCATCCGACATGTACCGTTCCCATCCTGAACAATTCGATGGGACACAAGTTCAACAAATTTTCTGTGAGGTGGGTGTTATTTACAGATATATCTCTCCCCTCAGGTAAGACTACCTGGAATAGTTCCAAGTACCCCTGCCTTAGTCCATTTTTCCAATAGAGTTAAGTTTTTCAACACGTTTACAGCAGCGGAAAAACTAAACTATGTTGGTAGGATGTTGCAAGAGATATTTATTAGGGATTATTTATAACTTTTAAGTTGAATAGCCATTGATTTTCGCGAATAAAGGCCCACTTGTTGGCTCTTTCCAAAAGTCCACTTTTCTCTAATAAGCTTCTAATAGAGATTCAGTAATAAGTGTGAAATCATTTATCGGCAGGTGATCAGCCCAATTACTGGTGACCCAATCTATCTCTAGCTTTGCTTCTTTATTTCTTTTTTCTCTTTTACTTTTGATTCAGTTAAAGAAGGTGATTTTTTTTTGGGGGGGGGGGGGGAGATTCACCATTTAATATTTTGATTACACATACCACAATCATGACAGGATGTCTTTTTATTTTCAGTTTACATTTAAAAAAAAAATAATGGCAAAACAATTATTCTGCAAAGCAAGTTAAAAATTCAAAATATCCGTATATTTAACAATGGCTTCTGTATTCCATAATCAGACACTACAATTCATAGAAACTGCAAACATTCCTAAGTAGTTGGCAGGTTGTATGATTATATCCAGGCCAATTTTCATTAAAGTTTAAGGTAGGGAATTCTATGGTTTCAATGATTTGATATGGAATAACCCTTGGATACAAATATAAATTGATTTTGGATAGAAAATAGTGCATATATTTTAACACAGCATGGTCAAATACATGCTAAAGCGATTTTGATACTCAAGATCCCTTAAAATATTGAAGTATTTAATTTGATTTAAAAGTATATTAAGGGGGGGGGGGGAAGTAATACAACAGAAGCAAAACTTGTAAATAGAACTAGAACAGATATATTACCTTGAATATCTGTTCTATTTTCAACCCACTGAACTTTCTTGATGCACAGATATGACTTTGCAACTTCAACACCGGCAATGCAGGCAACTAAATGCTCCAAAGGCACACCTTTTAGGCGTTGTTTGACAGATGTTTGGCTTGCACCCTGATCAGAAAGTTCTACAGAATCTTCTTGACCAGAAACGATGTTGTCAACAATAGGCAAATGGCCAATTTCAGCCTCATAACAATCACGAAAGCTGTAAATAAAATGTGAACTTATAATCTATGAAAGTATTACATCAAAATTTAATAATTTATTAATTTAAATACATGGAGCTAACAGTCTTCTGTAAAGTATAGACACAATCACCATTTTTGACGTACAGTCAAACCCCGTTAACATGAAATCTATGTGGCCACAAGATTATTTCATGTTAACCAGATTTTGTGTTAATCATCGAACGAGTGCTGCCATCTAGGTTAGAATTAAAAACCAATGTAAATAAATGATAAAATACTGCTGGCCTTTAAAATTAGAAATTAAAAAGTACTTTTAAATTCTGTGAAGTAATTAAACAAGTTGTATATATGATAGAAAATAATATATTTATTCATCTGTCAATTATTGTTTTAAAAAGTCTGTTACTGATTTTTACTTTAATTTTTTTAGATAACATCTCTTAAAAACATTTCCACCTCTTGTAAATTATCCAAAGTACATGAAGTACTCTTGTTTCATAAGTAAATGCTGCATAATTTTCGATGCCACTACTGCTTTACTTAAGAACAGTAAACTTTATGGATCTGGGTAGGGATTTTCATCTTCGCTGAACACTTTTAGGTTTACATTTTTATTTTTTCTAGCTAATTCAGCAATGTATCTATTCATCTGTCATCACATCCAATATCAGCATATTTTCATCTATTAGCATACAGATGTACTCTGCAAAAAAACTCCACTGAAAAAATTTAAATTCTTTATTTTGACATGATCTTTGTCTTTTCCAATATTCTATCAACAGTGTCGTTTAAAAATTTTTGCTTCTGCTCCTAAAGACAAAGATTGCTGATTTTGACTTATCTTGTATGATTCTGAGAGCAACTATGACAGAGTTCCGACAATTTATAGGTGGTCAAACTTGTTAATGGATTAATAAGTAAATACACTTTGTGCAAAGGATAAGGAAAACTAGTGAAGCATAAATAAACACAAATAACACAATGATGCAGCATGCAGCTATTTCGTGGATACACTGGATCCCTTTGTCAGTGCAAGAGAACCAACAAACCTGAATAAAGTCCAAAAGACAAGAGGAGTACACTTTCCTTAAAAAAATTTTCAAGCACTTTTCAAGGACTTTCAAGTACCATGCAATTATTTTTCAAGGACATAATTTCTTCCATATTATGAAGTTGTATGAGTTTTTGGGAGGAAAAATCATTGCAAATTAACATTGTTTTACACTAGAACGACGGAAGCAGTCATATTGACTACATAACTACTTTGACTGTTGCTGTCATTCTAATAAGATCGTTGATTTATTGTCTTATATAAAACCTAGAATAATTTTCTTCTGTGTTTTCAACTTTAAGAAAATAAGAAAAGTTATAAAATTAGCCGTTTTGGAGGAATAGTTTCTCAAAGTAGTTATGTGGTCAAAATGACCGCTTCTGCCATTCTAGTGTTAATATTGAAGCTGTTGAGGAAATTTTTGGGGAAAAACAATGTTGTTTAGGAAAATTTCAGCGACAATGTAACTGCTAGAGAAATTTCCAGAGACAGCAGAACTTCTCAGAAAAAACACAATGCTGTGAATCTGCAGAACACTTTCAACCCTGTCTTTTTCAAGCACTTTCAAGAACTTAATCAAGAAAACGGGAAGTTTCAAGTACTTTCAAGGCCTTGAAAATATTAATCTAAAATTCAAGTACTTTCCCAATTTTTAAGCACCCGTATGCACCCTGAAAAGAGGAATGGACATGAAAAGAAAAAGCAGGGGGATTATATATCCAAGACCTGGATTAAGAGAGAGCAAATAAAAAAGCAGTATGAAGCCAATCCGAGATGAGAATTAACACACAAGATTGACATGCACCGAAACACTAACAGGAATATCCCAAGATGAGTCAAGTCCGAACATGAATGAATGAGACCCAACAAGACAAAAAATAGGTTAAAATGGCATATAAGAGCCCCAAAGAAATAGAACAAAGAAAGTAGAAAAGTTTACAGGATACTCCACCAGACTGTAGACAAAACTGGAGTACTGGACACAAGACATTAAATGACTAGAATTTATCTGGATGTGGAAGGCTTCAAAGAAGTCAAGATCATAGATCAACATGCATTTTTGTATGATCTTTGCTGAACAAAACTCAAAATAGAGGTCAAATTGATAGCAATGTTGAACAATTTAGATTTATTAAAAATCAGATCGGGATCACTATCTAATTCATTTGAAGTTGGAATCATAGAATAAAATTGATTCATTTGGCGATATTTTTGTTAATTTAGCAACATTTAAAAAAGTTGCTAAGTTGGTGGCATTCCGCCAAATTCATCGCCAAGCATTATGGAAGCAGACAGATGACTATTGACGTTCAAACACAAAAGTATTACTCAAAGTATATTTCCTCATGAATGGAACGAGCTAGAACAATAAGAATGATGTCACCAAATTTATCGCATGATATGAAAAGTGAACATGTTTCTCAACAGTTAATATTTTTTGTAATTTATCGGATTTTATTGATAAACTTATTTGAAAAATGTTTAATATCTCGAGACCAGTTTATGCTAGTATTCTAAAGTTTGTCAACCATTTTCTCAGGAAAAATTACATAAGAAATGTTTATTTGCACAACTTTATGAAAAGTTTTGATATTTTGATGATTATTTCAAAATTTCACTCGGAAATTTAGAGGGGTTTTGAACATTTGACTGTTTAAAAACAAAAGGCTTCCAGTATTTACAGATTGTAATTTTTCTACCAAATTTCATTCAAATTGCTCCATTCGTTCGTGAGATATCGTCTCCACAAACTCACTGACACACACACACACACAGACAGACATCACCTCAAAAATATTCGATTCGTGATCAGGAATGCTTAAAACGTGCTCTCCCGTCGAAAACTCAATTCGAATTTTCGACATCGTCACAATACTTTTCTTATACATTATTGTATATAAGGAAGTAAACAAATTGCTCCTTCTTCCAAGCAGACTAATCAAACTACCACAAAGTCTCGTTTTAATTGCATCAGCGGTTTCAGAGGTAGCTAAGAACAGTTGATTTAACACCAGCATACATGCTGGCAGGTCCCCGCAAATAAACTACAGTATATTTCAATATTTGGGGATTTCGTCTAGCACATTTCCAGTGAGAACATGCAGAATTTGCACAATCAAAATGAGCACAATCGGTACAATTTTTTTGCTAACTATAGTTTATACACTATTGAGACCAACATCATGGCCACACAGCGGGAGTAGGGTATTTTTATTTATGTTATCTAGCATAATTCAAAACGTTTTATTATTAAAAATTTGTTTTGCCACCCCCTATTCTTTTGCGGAGATTCATTTCATTTCTGGCTCTACAGCACTGACACCACAGAAACATTTTTATTTTTATACATATAATTTGCATTAGTTAAGAACCTTGTTCTCAAAACTCTAGTTTCTATTCCGATTAAATCGTAAGAGAGATATTTAATAAAATACAACATACCTTATGAATGGCTAATTTCACCATTAGTTGTCCCTGTGACAACATAAAATTCTAAAATTGAGATACGAAAGTCTAATATAAAGTGTTATGTCAGCACTATATGGATAAAACAGCTGTCGAACAATAAATTACCGAGCATATGAATTCACAGATACCGGAAATAGGGATGGAAAGATGCAGAAAATGTCGCGTGTGCCACGAAATTTTATGAAATAAAAAAAAAAATATTGTGACATAGCTTCAACAAAGAACAAGGCTGTACAAACTGTATGGAATGATAACATTTCTTTATACATGTTTTTTCACACACTAAAATCTGTACAAATACAATGGATACTAATAACTTTTCTTGACTTATGTGCTTTTTCCCGAATGATATCTGTTCGAAAATTAGAGAAAAAACCCTTTTAAAACTGTGTTTTATCCTCACTGACTTCGGAGCAAAATCTAGTAGGTTGTTTATGGTGTTTCTTTTTCTTGATATCTTAGAAGCTCCACAGATGTACATGCTTTTCCTACAGCATAGATCACACATTTCAACAGAATATGTTATAAAAAAAAAATTTGCAATTTTTGACTTATGTGGTTTTTCCCGCCACGTTTAGATTTAAAAGCGCTAAAATAAGCGAGTTCAAAAATATGAAATTTTATTTAAAAGTACTAGCATATTGTAATTTAAAAGTTAATTTTAGCACTTGTTTTAAAAAAAAAATCGCAAATGTTTTCACACGCATAAAAACTGTGAATTTTAGTACTTTCATGAAAACAGACCTAGTCAGACTGATTTTCTTCATTTCGTTTTATATAGCATATCAAAAATGCCTACATTTTTGCTAATATGCTCATGATTAGTTACATAAGCAAAAAAAAAAAAAATTACAACTGTGGAAAGTGGGGAAAAGAAGCGAATAAAAGGAAATTAGGTAAAAGAAGAAACTGTGCAACCTCTGTGCAAGGGAGTGGTGGCCAGTTATTTGTTTTAATCATGACACTGCATTGCTTAATCAAACTGTGTTGAGAGGTGAGTGTCTATTTTTAGGTCAAATCCAGCTCATGTTTTCAATGGACATAATTAAGTAATTTTCAGTGGTGTAGTATTTTGTTTTGAATGAATGCCATTATCTAATTTTTACAATATTTTTAATACATAATATAATACATTCAAAACACACTCTGAACCAGAGGCATATTTAAAAGGGGGTTTAGGGGGTTCAAACCCCCAAATTAAAATTTTTGAAAAGGCTTTCTAAACACACATGGATAAAAAAAATCTACCCAATCCACATTCAGTTTGTCATTCTGGAGTCTCTGAACTGGAAAAATATCCAGTTTTTATCTCAAATAATAATAAAAAAAAATTAAATGGGAATAAATAAAGAGCTTTTAGAAACTAATTAAAAGAATTTTAGAAACTAATTTAAGAATTCAAAAATATGTGATACTACTATTACATCACTGCAGTAGAAAGAAATTCTCTTACTGCAGTAACACTGAAGCCTCCAAATTTGGGAAAATAGCAGTTCTTGCAGCTGACAGCAGAAAAGAAAGAAGCTGTTATGATAAGAGACTGCAAGAAGGAAAATTTAACATTCAATTCAATAAAATCAAAAATTCCTGCCATCTCCCATCATAACATCCAGGGAGCAGTCACTCTGGTGTAGTCCTCAACAAGCAAACACAGCAAAGTCTTAACAGCCTGAACAGAATTCGCATCTTTTTCTCGCTAGCAGCCTCGCCGGATCTCTCTCCCATTGAACACGTGTGGGTCCTCATTGGATATCAGGTACACCAGGGACGAACAGTACATTCCGTAGACAAACTGCATGCCACAGTTAATGCTACTTGGTAAGGATTACCTCAGGTAACCATTAATAGCCTCATTGTTTAGTGATCTGTATAGCTGCCCATGGAGATCACATTCTTTACTGAATAAACAGGTTTCTTTTACATATCTTTGTTTGTTCTTTTAATCATTTGTATATGATTCTCTCTTCTATCGGTACTGTGACTTACATATGGCTATGTGCATTTTTTCATGGTGTGGCAATCTTACTTTTGAGGAGTATTAAGTCTGGCCAAAAGCATTTTCACCGAAAGCTTGCTTAAGCATTTGATAAGTTTCTGCAGTACTTTTTCAAGTTTGTAACAAAATTTAATGCACACTTATTGTTCTTTCACAACATCCCTTTTTATTATCAATTAAATCGCAAAACACAAGAACCGTGATATTAAAAAAACTGGAAGCTTGAAACAGTAGCAACATGGCTATTTATTTTCAAAACGTGTGTATGCAGCACCATCTGCAGGCATACAAAGAAAATATAAGTAGTTACCGAGTTTTTTTTTGCGATTTTTTTAACTTTTGGGGTAGCACCTCATTTTTCAGAAAATTACTTTACCCCTTCTATACACAAAGTTTTATAAGAAAATAATAGCTCAATTTAAAATATTAAAATACTTACTTTAAAATATGAAATGGGGGAGATTTATCAGATGATGCATGAGCATCTTGGAAAAAAGGGACTTTTACTGTAGCTTTAGCACTTCCATCTGGTTGTATACACATTGAGATATGCAATACCTAAGACAAAAAGAAATTTTTCAAGTAATTTTTAAAAGTAATTTTTAAGTTTAAATCAATGAATGCATTTCTGAAAGAAATACGAAATATAAATTTTTATATGATCTTCCGGTCCTACCAGTTATATTTAAGAAAACTATCTTCATACAATTTCACACAAAATAAAAGAAAAAATCATCCTTTTACGATCAAAATTCACAGACTTACAGCTACTTAAAATTGGATCACTTTTTGTGCTGAGAAATGGGGGGTTATTGTCGGCGGCTATTGCTGTGTTAGCTGAGCGACTTGACTAGAAAAATTTGAAAGTCATTTGCAGATTTAGCAGTGTTTTGTCATAGCCCTATCCGAAGTGCTGGTAGAAAAAATTTTGTAGCAGATGATATGCAGTAGTGATGTGTTTTCTTAAGAAAGCAAGCTCGTTAAACACAAACACAATTTATTTGTTGTGAGATCCATTGCATCAGATGAAGTTACAAAATAAAACACTGTAACATTCGTTGCAAAGCAAAACTATATACAATGAGCTAGCAAGCTCATGAAAAAGGTTTTAAACAGTCTATGACTAGGCACACACTCTCAGTTACTATAACATCGGTAAGTAGAAAAACAGCTACTGTACCACACATGCCGTGTACGTTAATGAAGCCACCATCATCAGGTCACACGTCATGGCTTTAGAAGTTAGACTACTCTCTACCGATCAAGGTCTGCCTTCCATAAAGGTCTTTCATGTCTACTACATGGTCTGAGAGTCTCACTGACTAAACTCCGAGATCACTAAGGTCTGTAAAGTCTGAATAACTGTCCCCTGCGTGTATAGACACTGTTATGGAGCTCCTAGCACTGAGTGCTGCATCTCCGAGTTGTGTGCATATCAATTCAGAAATTCATTGCTCCAAAGGGGCGGGTTCTAGTGAGGGCCGAAGGCCAGAGTTGATTTTAATTGGCCAGAGGCCTGGATGTTTTCTATTGGTCTGATCGTTTGAGGGTAGCAAAGTGAAGGGTAGCAAAAGATATTTTGTAATTATCTCAGATCTTAAAGAATTAATATATGTTAATTTATGTTATTATATAATAGATCTGTTACATGGAGAGTCACGATTTTTATTTTTGAATATAACGAAAGCATAAGTCTCAATCCTCCCTCCAAAAAAAAGGGGGCCACGAGCTGTTTTTTTTTTTTTTTTTTGATTTCAGACTCCATTAATGTTTGAAGTAATTCTTTAGTTATTATATGTGGTAGTAAACCTCGGACGCTTCCGGAACTTCCAGTGGTGAGGGTCATAATCTTTAAGGTTTTGCATTTCAGGATTTGGTATGTTGGGTATGTTGGTATAAAAGTTGGTGGCTAATTTTTGGATTTCTTTTTTTATGGTTTAAATTTGGAAGTCATTGTGTATCACTTCGTTCCGGAGGAATCTGGGGGCTTTACGGATGGATCTCAGAGTTTTGTTTTGGACGATTTGTAATTTTTCCATAGAAGTATTTGATGCATATCCCCATATCATGGCTCCGTAGAGCATGATAGGTCTTAGTGCGGTTTTGTACAATAAGATTTTGTTTTTAAAGTTGACATGAGGGGAATGAAGAATGGTATATAGCGCTGCTCTGGCAACATTGAATTTTTTGATAGTTTTATCAATATGGGTATTCCAGCTCAATTTACTGTCAAAATGTAAGCCCAGGTATTTACATGTTTTGACATAGTTAATCGGAGTGTTGTTAATTATAATTGGAGGGGGAAGGGGTTTCTTTTTTCTTGTGAAGATTATGCAGCTCGTTTTTTTTTCATTAATTTTGATTTTCCATTTTTGAAACCAGGCGGAAAGTGTGTTCATATGTGATTGGAGGCGTGAGCGTACGAAATTAAAATTTGAGGATCTAGTGTATATGGCTGTGTCGTCCGCGTATAGTGCAATGTTGGTTTTGTCTGAGTGGGGTATATCATTTATGTAAAGGTTAAATAACGTCGGGGCCAGTGTCTGAATAACTGAGAATGTGTCCTATCATATATACACTGTGATGGGTACGCTCCGGAACACAACCGTTGACGGCAGCGCCCTCACTATATGCAAATCAGGATGCGCGCGCGGCGAGATGGCGATTTGCATGAATGGCATGTTCTGTTCCCGTCACGAGTCGTTCACGAGAACGGTAGAACCATTCTAAAAATGTAAACACGTTCTCGCGATAACGAGAATCGCGACGAAAACAGAACCAAGTTTCCAACAATCGGCCCCCTCATGCAAAACCCCAAATCTCGGCGCACGTGCTATCAATCAATGAAATTACTCTAAAAAAACATAACAGCAAAAATGTCAAGTTCTTTAGTATCCAGCAAAAACATAAAGTATATATATTACTTTTCATGTTAAGCAAAAAAAAATTTATCATTGAAAGAAAATTTTAGATATCATTGAAACACTAAGTTCCAAAAATTTAATTTAAGTCAAAATTTAAGTTTTCAAGAAATTTAAGTATAATAATTTAAATTTAACATTTAAGATTAAAAATTTTACTATAAATATCAAATTCAATTATGTAGAAAATTTCATGTATAATTATTAAATTTAACATTTAAGATTAAAAATTTTACTATAAATATCAAATTCAATTTGTGTAGAAAATTTGATGTATAATTATTAAATTTAACATTTAAGATTAAAAATCCTACTATAAATATCAAATTCAATTGTGTAGAAAATTTGATGTATAATTATTAAATTTAATATTTAAGATTAAAAATTTTACTATAAATATCAAATTCAATTTGTGTAGAAAATTTCATGTATAATTATTAAATTTAACATTTAAGATTAAAAATTTTACTATAAATATCAAATTCAATTATGTAGAAAATTTTATGTATAATTATTAAATTTAACATTTAAGATTAAAAATTTTACTATAAATATCAAATTCAATTATGGCTGTTCATTATCTCTGTCCAAGACCAGTATACATAATTAATACTAATAGCAGTGACACAGATAATGAAAAGATTTTTCTTTCTGTATTGTATTCATATATAAATTTAAAGAAGTGGTTTGTCTTCAATGAATCATAACCAAGTGTATGATAACAAGGAGTAAACACACAAAGATAATACACATAAGCATAACTGTCTTATGCGGGAATTGAAAACATGGATATATATATACATTCAGTGTAATGTGAAAAATTTTAGAAAGTTCATTGTAAACAATACACATATATATACTCTAGATACAATTATCTGCATCACAGAGGGAGGAGTAATTTATACGATATCCTAACCATATTTTGTAAAAGAAAGAAAAAAAAATTTAGAAGTTACAAATTTAATCATTTTTGTTTTTGAAAATTTGATTACAAAAGTTTAATGCTCTATCTTTGGTCATTGGTTTTGTAAAGTAATCTGCTACATTTTCCTTGGTATTTACAAAGATGATTTTAAAAGATTCATTCTCAACTAAATTCCTCAAACATTTGGCAAATCTTATTAATGTACTGCCTATGATGTATAAAAATTTTGTTATTGATTTCAGCAAATTCCACACCTAACAGTTTTTGGACCTTCCCTAGAGATTTGATATCAAATTCTCCCTTTAGCAAAGAAACTACATGATCAATATCACCTATTATTTCTATGTTGCTTGCCTCTGGCCTGGATTTGATATCCCTCTTTTCTCTGAAGTTAAACAAATTTTGGTCATAATGTATGTTAGCCTTAGCACAGAATTTTTTAACATCATTATGACTTCTCAGCCTATGTTTATCACCCCTCACTGAGTAGTAAACATCAGTTCGAGTTCCATCAGGCCTGGGTACAGCTTTCCTTTCCCAATCTATGTTTGAACAGGGGGTCAGATCGGAATCAGCAGGAGAGTCCTCTTCCTCACTAGTATGACTAGTGTCATGGCTCTCACCTGCTTCTTCCTCTGACTCACTATCCAAACATCCCGATCCTGAATCTGATGTTCGAGTAAAACCCGATTTCTTTTGGGTGAAGTTTCTAGGTCGAATGGGGTCCAGGACGCCTTCCGCTGCTTCCATCTCCTCAAAACGGACATTGCTTATTTCTAATATTTTTCCTTCTTTCACAAGAAGAATTCTATAGCCCCTGGTATTTTCTGCATATCCTACCATAACTCCCAGTTGAGCTCTTAGGTCTAGCTTCTTCCTAAGCTGTTTTGCAATACCAGCATAAGCCTTACATCCAAAAACTCTGAGATGGGATACAGCAGGCTTCTTCCCATAGTACAATTCGTGTGGAGTTTTAACTTTAAATTTATGGCAAATCCTGTTCTTTGTATAAGTAAAACATAGGATTGCCTCTGCCCACATTTTGTCACCAACTTTGCTTTGATTAAGCATTGCCTTGACACAATCTAACGCTGTCAGGTTGAATCTTTCAGATACCCCGTTTTGTTCGGGTGTATAAGTGTTAGATCGTTCATGCTTAATCCCTAACTTTTTCAAAAAAGCTTTAAATTGACCGTGACAAAATTCCATGCCGTTATCAGTACGGATGCACAAAATCTTTTTGCCTAATTGTCTCTCCTGACAAGCTTGAAAATCCTGAAAAACTTTGAACACATCTGATTTTTGTTTTAAAATAAAAACAAACACCTTGCGGCTAAAATCGTCTGTAATAGTCAAGAAGTATTTGTTTCCCCCCAATGAAGCTACAGGCATTGGACCACAAACGTCCATGTGCAGTAATTGCAAAGGTTCTGTAGATCTAATCCTGCCTATTGGTTTGTACGAAACTCTTTTAGATTTTGCAAGTTTGCAATGAATGCAATTTACTTTTGCATATTTTAATTTTGGGAGTCCGTTTGCCGCGGAAACTTTACTTGTTTGGTGCAAGTAGTCTGAGTTAATATGGCCATATCTTCTATGCCATAATTCAGTTTTGTTCAGAATTTCAACTGTTGAACCACTAATTTTATTTGACTTTGATTTTAAATCAGATTTGTTTTTCCTTTTATTCAAGTTAGGCCTAATTTTGTTTTGACTTTGACTATTTGTTGCAGGGGTTTTTCTAACCTGTTTAGAATTTTTGTCCCTATCCTGATCTCCTTTACGGCCCTTAACACAACTATTTAAACTTTTAGTTGAGTACTGTGGTTTTAAGAAATACAATCCTTCTTTACGTTTAGCGTAAAAGAAATTTTCTCCCTCAGGAGTCTTAAACCATAGAACACCTTTGGCTGCACTAAAAGAATAGCCCTGCTCTTCTAATACAGATGCGGCCAACAAGTTACGCCGTAATTTTGGTGAATACATAACATTTTGTAGCACAATATTATTTGTATGATCTTTAAATTTAACATACATGTTCACCGTTCCAATAGCCTCAACTGGGCTTTCCATATCACCCACTGCTAGCGATATAGATGTATCCTTACATTTATCAAATTTTGAAAACATTTTAACATCATTACAAAAGTGTCGCGTAGCAGCGGTGTCAATCACCCAGCTGAGCCTATTGTCAGGATTATCAACAATATTAGCTTCTACATTTATATTTGAAAATACTTCAATAATACTAGAGCTAGTCATCTTTTTCAATTTTGGGCATTGTGCCTTTACATGACCATTTTTATTACACATAAAACATGGTCCTATGACCTTAATAGACTTTTTAACTTTGGTGACATTTTTGCATTTAGCGCTAACATTTGAAAAATATACAGATGAATTGGAACTTACATTATTATTGTCATGATCCTTCCTCAACTGTCTAATCCTGCCCTCCTCCAAAGACAGTTCTTTCTGAATTTTATCCAATTTAAAATCAGTATCGCTCCAGCGATAAATGATTTGAATGATACTCTGGTACTGGGCTGGGAGATACCGGATGGCTTGGAATGCCACGTACACATCCTCCACGGGGTGGTTCGCGTTCTTGAGCTTGGTGACAGCTTTCCTAATCCTCGTACAGAATATATCGATGGGCTCCTCGATTTCCGGGCGTAGACTGAAAAACTCGTCCAACAGATGAACTAAATTAGCGCGCGTTGGGGCCTCAAAATGCGCCTCCAACTTCTCCCACGCATCCGCCGGGCTGTCGTCGATGTCGAGCAGTTCTCTGTACTCCGCCGAGATATTTCGAAACAGGATGGAAAGTGCGCGGTCGCTGCTGCGCATGTACTCCTCTCGCTCGCGGCGTGACGTAGATTCGTCGACTGGTAATGCAGTACGGTTGATGTGGCCGTAACATCCTTCTCCTTTCAGGATAAACGAAATTTCATTACGCCAGGTGACGTAATTGTCCCTGTTTAACGCTTCTATGCCGTTGCTCACCTCCATAGTCTTTAACTGTGACTAGAGTGAGTTGTTTACCTTTCTGCTTGATGCAAATGGCGCCGGTCGCGGCCCCCGTCGATGGAATTCACAACTCTTCACTGCTGCTTTATCACGGATAAAAGTTATGGCCTTGACATACTGCGGCCCATAACCAAATGTCGGCGGCTATTGCTGTGTTAGCTGAGCGACTTGACTAGAAAAATTTGAAAGTCATTTGCAGATTTAGCAGTGTTTTGTCATAGCCCTATCCGAAGTGCTGGTAGAAAAAATTTTGTAGCAGATGATATGCAGTAGTGATGTGTTTTCTTAAGAAAGCAAGCTCGTTAAACACAAACACAATTTATTTGTTGTGAGATCCATTGCATCAGATGAAGTTACAAAATAAAACACTGTAACATTCGTTGCAAAGCAAAACTATATACAATGAGCTAGCAAGCTCATGAAAAAGGTTTTAAACAGTCTATGACTAGGCACACACTCTCAGTTACTATAACATCGGTAAGTAGAAAAACAGCTACTGTACCACACATGCCGTGTACGTTAATGAAGCCACCATCATCAGGTCACACGTCATGGCTTTAGAAGTTAGACTACTCTCTACCGATCAAGGTCTGCCTTCCATAAAGGTCTTTCATGTCTACTACATGGTCTGAGAGTCTCACTGACTAAACTCCGAGATCACTAAGGTCTGTAAAGTCTGAATAACTGTCCCCTGCGTGTATAGACACTGTTATGGAGCTCCTAGCACTGAGTGCTGCATCTCCGAGTTGTGTGCATATCAATTCAGAAATTCATTGCTCCAAAGGGGCGGGTTCTAGTGAGGGCCGAAGGCCAGAGTTGATTTTAATTGGCCAGAGGCCTGGATGTTTTCTATTGGTCTGATCGTTTGAGGGTAGCAAAGTGAAGGGTAGCAAAAGATATTTTGTAATTATCTCAGATCTTAAAGAATTAATATATGTTAATTTATGTTATTATATAATAGATCTGTTACATGGAGAGTCACGATTTTTATTTTTGAATATAACGAAAGCATAAGTCTCAATCCTCCCTCCAAAAAAAAGGGGGCCACGAGCTGTTTTTTTTTTTTTTTTTTTGATTTCAGACTCCATTAATGTTTGAAGTAATTCTTTAGTTATTATATGTGGTAGTAAACCTCGGACGCTTCCGGAACTTCCAGTGGTGAGGGTCATAATCTTTAAGGTTTTGCATTTCAGGATTTGGTATGTTGGGTATGTTGGTATAAAAGTTGGTGGCTAATTTTTGGATTTCTTTTTTTATGGTTTAAATTTGGAAGTCATTGTGTATCACTTCGTTCCGGAGGAATCTGGGGGCTTTACGGATGGATCTCAGAGTTTTGTTTTGGACGATTTGTAATTTTTCCATAGAAGTATTTGATGCATATCCCCATATCATGGCTCCGTAGAGCATGATAGGTCTTAGTGCGGTTTTGTACAATAAGATTTTGTTTTTAAAGTTGACATGAGGGGAATGAAGAATGGTATATAGCGCTGCTCTGGCAACATTGAATTTTTTGATAGTTTTATCAATATGGGTATTCCAGCTCAATTTACTGTCAAAATGTAAGCCCAGGTATTTACATGTTTTGACATAGTTAATCGGAGTGTTGTTAATTATAATTGGAGGGGGAAGGGGTTTCTTTTTTCTTGTGAAGATTATGCAGCTCGTTTTTTTTTCATTAATTTTGATTTTCCATTTTTGAAACCAGGCGGAAAGTGTGTTCATATGTGATTGGAGGCGTGAGCGTACGAAATTAAAATTTGAGGATCTAGTGTATATGGCTGTGTCGTCCGCGTATAGTGCAATGTTGGTTTTGTCTGAGTGGGGTATATCATTTATGTAAAGGTTAAATAACGTCGGGGCCAGTGTCTGAATAACTGAGAATGTGTCCTATCATATATACACTGATGGGTACGCTCCGGAACACAACCGTTGACGGCAGCGCCCTCACTATATGCAAATCAGGATGCGCGCGCGGCGAGATGGCGATTTGCATGAATGGCATGTTCTGTTCCCGTCACGAGTCGTTCACGAGAACGGTAGAACCATTCTAAAAATGTAAACACGTTCTCGCGATAACGAGAATCGCGACGAAAACAGAACCAAGTTTCCAACAATCGGCCCCCTCATGCAAAACCCCAAATCTCGGCGCACGTGCTATCAATCAATGAAATTACTCTAAAAAAACATAACAGCAAAAATGTCAAGTTCTTTAGTATCCAGCAAAAACATAAAGTATATATATTACTTTTCATGTTAAGCAAAAAAAAATTTATCATTGAAAGAAAATTTTAGATATCATTGAAACACTAAGTTCCAAAAATTTAATTTAAGCCAAAATTTAAGTTTTCAAGAAATTTAAGTATAATAATTTAAATTTAACATTTAAGATTAAAAATTTTACTATAAATATCAAATTCAATTATGTAGAAAATTTCATGTATAATTATTAAATTTAACATTTAAGATTAAAAATTTTACTATAAATATCAAATTCAATTTGTGTAGAAAATTTGATGTATAATTATTAAATTTAACATTTAAGATTAAAAATCCTACTATAAATATCAAATTCAATTGTGTAGAAAATTTGATGTATAATTATTAAATTTAATATTTAAGATTAAAAATTTTACTATAAATATCAAATTCAATTTGTGTAGAAAATTTCATGTATAATTATTAAATTTAACATTTAAGATTAAAAATTTTACTATAAATATCAAATTCAATTATGTAGAAAATTTTATGTATAATTATTAAATTTAACATTTAAGATTAAAAATTTTACTATAAATATCAAATTCAATTATGGCTGTTCATTATCTCTGTCCAAGACCAGTATACATAATTAATACTAATAGCAGTGACACAGATAATGAAAAGATTTTTCTTTCTGTATTGTATTCATATATAAATTTAAAGAAGTGGTTTGTCTTCAATGAATCATAACCAAGTGTATGATAACAAGGAGTAAACACACAAAGATAATACACATAAGCATAACTGTCTTATGCGGGAATTGAAAACATGGATATATATATACATTCAGTGTAATGTGAAAAATTTTAGAAAGTTCATTGTAAACAATACACATATATATACTCTAGATACAATTATCTGCATCACAGAGGGAGGAGTAATTTATACGATATCCTAACCATATTTTGTAAAAGAAAGAAAAAAAAATTTAGAAGTTACAAATTTAATCATTTTTGTTTTTGAAAATTTGATTACAAAAGTTTAATGCTCTATCTTTGGTCATTGGTTTTGTAAAGTAATCTGCTACATTTTCCTTGGTATTTACAAAGATGATTTTAAAAGATTCATTCTCAACTAAATTCCTCAAACATTTGGCAAATCTTATTAATGTACTGCCTATGATGTATAAAAATTTTGTTATTGATTTCAGCAAATTCCACACCTAACAGTTTTTGGACCTTCCCTAGAGATTTGATATCAAATTCTCCCTTTAGCAAAGAAACTACATGATCAATATCACCTATTATTTCTATGTTGCTTGCCTCTGGCCTGGATTTGATATCCCTCTTTTCTCTGAAGTTAAACAAATTTTGGTCATAATGTATGTTAGCCTTAGCACAGAATTTTTTAACATCATTATGACTTCTCAGCCTATGTTTATCACCCCTCACTGAGTAGTAAACATCAGTTCGAGTTCCATCAGGCCTGGGTACAGCTTTCCTTTCCCAATCTATGTTTGAACAGGGGGTCAGATCGGAATCAGCAGGAGAGTCCTCTTCCTCACTAGTATGACTAGTGTCATGGCTCTCACCTGCTTCTTCCTCTGACTCACTATCCAAACATCCCGATCCTGAATCTGATGTTCGAGTAAAACCCGATTTCTTTTGGGTGAAGTTTCTAGGTCGAATGGGGTCCAGGACGCCTTCCGCTGCTTCCATCTCCTCAAAACGGACATTGCTTATTTCTAATATTTTTCCTTCTTTCACAAGAAGAATTCTATAGCCCCTGGTATTTTCTGCATATCCTACCATAACTCCCAGTTGAGCTCTTAGGTCTAGCTTCTTCCTAAGCTGTTTTGCAATACCAGCATAAGCCTTACATCCAAAAACTCTGAGATGGGATACAGCAGGCTTCTTCCCATAGTACAATTCGTGTGGAGTTTTAACTTTAAATTTATGGCAAATCCTGTTCTTTGTATAAGTAAAACATAGGATTGCCTCTGCCCACATTTTGTCACCAACTTTGCTTTGATTAAGCATTGCCTTGACACAATCTAACGCTGTCAGGTTGAATCTTTCAGATACCCCGTTTTGTTCGGGTGTATAAGTGTTAGATCGTTCATGCTTAATCCCTAACTTTTTCAAAAAAGCTTTAAATTGACCGTGACAAAATTCCATGCCGTTATCAGTACGGATGCACAAAATCTTTTTGCCTAATTGTCTCTCCTGACAAGCTTGAAAATCCTGAAAAACTTTGAACACATCTGATTTTTGTTTTAAAATAAAAACAAACACCTTGCGGCTAAAATCGTCTGTAATAGTCAAGAAGTATTTGTTTCCCCCCAATGAAGCTACAGGCATTGGACCACAAACGTCCATGTGCAGTAATTGCAAAGGTTCTGTAGATCTAATCCTGCCTATTGGTTTGTACGAAACTCTTTTAGATTTTGCAAGTTTGCAATGAATGCAATTTACTTTTGCATATTTTAATTTTGGGAGTCCGTTTGCCGCGGAAACTTTACTTGTTTGGTGCAAGTAGTCTGAGTTAATATGGCCATATCTTCTATGCCATAATTCAGTTTTGTTCAGAATTTCAACTGTTGAACCACTAATTTTATTTGACTTTGATTTTAAATCAGATTTGTTTTTCCTTTTATTCAAGTTAGGCCTAATTTTGTTTTGACTTTGACTATTTGTTGCAGGGGTTTTTCTAACCTGTTTAGAATTTTTGTCCCTATCCTGATCTCCTTTACGGCCCTTAACACAACTATTTAAACTTTTAGTTGAGTACTGTGGTTTTAAGAAATACAATCCTTCTTTACGTTTAGCGTAAAAGAAATTTTCTCCCTCAGGAGTCTTAAACCATAGAACACCTTTGGCTGCACTAAAAGAATAGCCCTGCTCTTCTAATACAGATGCGGCCAACAAGTTACGCCGTAATTTTGGTGAATACATAACATTTTGTAGCACAATATTATTTGTATGATCTTTAAATTTAACATACATGTTCACCGTTCCAATAGCCTCAACTGGGCTTTCCATATCACCCACTGCTAGCGATATAGATGTATCCTTACATTTATCAAATTTTGAAAACATTTTAACATCATTACAAAAGTGTCGCGTAGCAGCGGTGTCAATCACCCAGCTGAGCCTATTGTCAGGATTATCAACAATATTAGCTTCTACATTTATATTTGAAAATACTTCAATAATACTAGAGCTAGTCATCTTTTTCAATTTTGGGCATTGTGCCTTTACATGACCATTTTTATTACACATAAAACATGGTCCTATGACCTTAATAGACTTTTTAACTTTGGTGACATTTTTGCATTTAGCGCTAACATTTGAAAAATATACAGATGAATTGGAACTTACATTATTATTGTCATGATCCTTCCTCAACTGTCTAATCCTGCCCTCCTCCAAAGACAGTTCTTTCTGAATTTTATCCAATTTAAAATCAGTATCGCTCCAGCGATAAATGATTTGAATGATACTCTGGTACTGGGCTGGGAGATACCGGATGGCTTGGAATGCCACGTACACATCCTCCACGGGGTGGTTCGCGTTCTTGAGCTTGGTGACAGCTTTCCTAATCCTCGTACAGAATATATCGATGGGCTCCTCGATTTCCGGGCGTAGACTGAAAAACTCGTCCAACAGATGAACTAAATTAGCGCGCGTTGGGGCCTCAAAATGCGCCTCCAACTTCTCCCACGCATCCGCCGGGCTGTCGTCGATGTCGAGCAGTTCTCTGTACTCCGCCGAGATATTTCGAAACAGGATGGAAAGTGCGCGGTCGCTGCTGCGCATGTACTCCTCTCGCTCGCGGCGTGACGTAGATTCGTCGACTGGTAATGCAGTACGGTTGATGTGGCCGTAACATCCTTCTCCTTTCAGGATAAACGAAATTTCATTACGCCAGGTGACGTAATTGTCCCTGTTTAACGCTTCTATGCCGTTGCTCACCTCCATAGTCTTTAACTGTGACTAGAGTGAGTTGTTTACCTTTCTGCTTGATGCAAATGGCGCCGGTCGCGGCCCCCGTCGATGGAATTCACAACTCTTCACTGCTGCTTTATCACGGATAAAAGTTATGGCCTTGACATACTGCGGCCCATAACCAAATGTCGGCGGCTATTGCTGTGTTAGCTGAGCGACTTGACTAGAAAAATTTGAAAGTCATTTGCAGATTTAGCAGTGTTTTGTCATAGCCCTATCCGAAGTGCTGGTAGAAAAAATTTTGTAGCAGATGATATGCAGTAGTGATGTGTTTTCTTAAGAAAGCAAGCTCGTTAAACACAAACACAATTTATTTGTTGTGAGATCCATTGCATCAGATGAAGTTACAAAATAAAACACTGTAACATTCGTTGCAAAGCAAAACTATATACAATGAGCTAGCAAGCTCATGAAAAAGGTTTTAAACAGTCTATGACTAGGCACACACTCTCAGTTACTATAACATCGGTAAGTAGAAAAACAGCTACTGTACCACACATGCCGTGTACGTTAATGAAGCCACCATCATCAGGTCACACGTCATGGCTTTAGAAGTTAGACTACTCTCTACCGATCAAGGTCTGCCTTCCATAAAGGTCTTTCATGTCTACTACATGGTCTGAGAGTCTCACTGACTAAACTCCGAGATCACTAAGGTCTGTAAAGTCTGAATAACTGAGAATGTGTCCTATCATATATACACTGTGATGGGTACGCTCCGGAACACAACCGTTGACGGCAGCGCCCTCACTATATGCAAATCAGGATGCGCGCGCGGCGAGATGGCGATTTGCATGAATGGCATGTTCTGTTCCCGTCACGAGTCGTTCACGAGAACGGTAGAACCATTCTAAAAATGTAAACACGTTCTCGCGATAACGAGAATCGCGACGAAAACAGAACCAAGTTTCCAACAGTTATATACAACATAATTGAAAAGACAAATATTTAACTAACTTTCATAATACTAAGGTTCCGGGGGCTGTGGAATTGGGCCGTACTTAGTAGGAAATGGCCCCTCAATTTCATGGATTACTAGACGGTCATGAGACACTAATTCATTCAGTAGCAGTGCAATCTCTTCTTGAGAAATACTTTGACGGAAACGAGTCAGTAGTTTACAACAGATGATGAACACAGATAGTGGTGGTAGAGGTAGGCCTTGTGGTTGGTATATAATATGCAAAATACGTTGAGTAGTTGCACAGTCATCATTCAAAATATACCACGGTATTTCTTCCATACCCTAAAACATACAATTACATAAGACTTTAAATCAAGAGATACAATTAGATTATTTCAAATACTTACGTGGAGCTTGACCTGAAACAAAATACAATTTATAGGAAAATTATGAAATAGATTGATACCATTCTACAATCATGGCATAGGACCTTTAAACAGTCGAAATTCATTGAAAATAGAGCTATCTTTACAATTTTTTAATTTTAACCAGGTGTATCCCAGATGTTCAAATTTTTTTCTCTAAACATATAGAAAACCTTTCTTACTACACAAATTTTACTGAAGTCATATAATTATATGTACATTTTATATTGTTTTTTAAAATTTATACAATTTTGACAGACATAATGGTGTATGTAGCAGCCGCGCGCAGGATATTTCAAATAATATTATACTTATGGACTTCAATTTGATAATAATATATTTATAACTATTACATCTTTAATTTGTACACACTTTTAAAAATTTTGAAATAAATTTAATATTTTTAAAATTTAAACAAAATGAAATTTTCATTTTCAGTGTTAAAAAACATGAAATAAACCTCTTCACAATTCTTTTTTTACTATTTATGGTGGATTTTTGAAGTACAAATTATATATATGGATGAAACAAGTAAGTCCAAAAAATTTGAAAGTGATTGGTTAAATATATTTTAAGATATGTTGCGCGCAAGGGCTAAAATCACATATCTGAGAAAAACAGCTTTAAAGTTTAAAAATACATTCAGTGTTACTTATTATCTTATTTTACACCTTAAAATGCCTTTAGTTCATAAATAGCACCTTCCTATGTATGTTATGTAAGAAAATTCAAAAATGTTCTGCCTTTTAGGGGCTACTTGAGCTCTATATGTTGCTTCGGAAACTCGAACAGACGTTTCGCGCAGTAGTTTCTTGTTAGTCAGATGAAGCACGTTTACTAAATTTTTACTTATCTATGAGGAATTTTTATCTATAAATTATGTATATAGATGAAACAAGTAAGAGCAAAAAATTTTAAAGTGATTGGTTACTGTCGGCTGCTATTGCTGTGTTAGCTGAGCGACTTGACTAGAAAAATTTGAAAGTCATTTGCAGATTTAGCAGTGTTTGGCCATATCCATATCTGAAGTGCTGGTAAAGAAAATTTTGTAGCAGATGATATGCAGTAGTGATGTGTTTTCTCAAGAAAGCAAGCTCGTTAAACACAAACACAATTTATTTGTTGTGAGATCCATTGCATCAGATGAAGTTACAAAATAAAAACACTGTAACATTCGTTGCAAAGCAAAACTATATACAATGAGCTAGCAAGCTCATGAAAAAGGTTTTAAACAGTCTATGACTAGGCACACACTCTCAGTTACTATAACATCGGTAAGTAGAAAAACAGCTACTGTACCACACATGCCGTGTACGTTAATGAAGCCACCATCATCAGGTCACACGTCATGGCTTTAGAAGTTAGACTACTCTCTACCGATCAAGGTCTGCCTTCCATAAAGGTCTTTCATGTCTACTACATGGTCTGAGAGTCTCACTGACTAAACTCCGAGATCACTAAGGTCTGTCAAGGTCTGTAAAGTCTGAATAACTGAGAATGTGTCCTATCATATATACACTGTGATGGGTACGCTCCGGAACACAACCGTTGACGGCAGCGCCCTCACTATATGCAAATCAGGATGCGCGCGCGGCGAGATGGCGATTTGCATGAATGGCATGTTCTGTTCCCGTCACGAGTCGTTCACGAGAACGGTAGAACCATTCTAAAAATGTAAACACGTTCTCGCGATAACGAGAATCGCGACGAAAACAGAACCAAGTTTCCAACAATCGGCCCCCTCATGCAAAACCCCAAATCTCGGCGCACGTGCTATCAATCAATGAAATTACTCTAAAAAAACATAACAGCAAAAATGTCAAGTTCTTTAGTATCCAGCAAAAACATAAAGTATATATATTACTTTTCATGTTAAGCAAAAAAAAATTTATCATTGAAAGAAAATTTTAGATATCGTTGAAACACTAAGTTCCAAAAATTTAATTTAAGTCAAAATTTAAGTTTTCAAGAAATTTAAGTATAATAATTTAAATTTAACATTTAAGATTAAAAATTTCACTATAAATATCAAATTTAATTTGTGTAGAAAATTTTATGTATAATTATTAAATTTAACATTTAAGATTAAAAATTTTACTATAAATATCAAATTCAATTATGTAGAAAATTTCATGTATAATTATTAAATTTAACATTTAAGATTAAAAATTTTACTATAAATATCAAATTCAATTATGTAGAAAATTTCATGTATAATTATTAAATTTAACATTTAAGATTAAAAATTTTACTATAAATATCAAATTCAATTTGTGTAGAAAATTTGATGTATAATTATTAAATTTAACATTTAAGATTAAAAATCCTACTATAAATATCAAATTCAATTGTGTAGAAAATTTGATGTATAATTATTAAATTTAATATTTAAGATTAAAAATTTTACTATAAATATCAAATTCAATTTGTGTAGAAAATTTCATGTATAATTATTAAATTTAACATTTAAGATTAAAAATTTTACTATAAATATCAAATTCAATTATGTAGAAAATTTTATGTATAATTATTAAATTTAACATTTAAGATTAAAAATTTTACTATAAATATCAAATTCAATTATGGCTGTTCATTATCTCTGTCCAAGACCAGTATACATAATTAATACTAATAGCAGTGACACAGATAATGAAAAGATTTTTCTTTCTGTATTGTATTCATATATAAATTTAAAGAAGTGGTTTGTCTTCAATGAATCATAACCAAGTGTATGATAACAAGGAGTAAACACACAAAGATAATACACATAAGCATAACTGTCTTATGCGGGAATTGAAAACATGGATATATATATACATTCAGTGTAATGTGAAAAATTTTAGAAAGTTCATTGTAAACAATACACATATATATACTCTAGATACAATTATCTGCATCACAGAGGGAGGAGTAATTTATACGATATCCTAACCATATTTTGTAAAAGAAAGAAAAAAAATTTAGAAGTTACAAATTTAATCATTTTTGTTTTTGGAAATTTGATTACAAAAATTTAATGCTAAAAATTCCTCAAACATTTGGCAAATCTTATTAATGTACTGCCTATGATGTATAAAAATTTTGTTATTGATTTCAGCAAATTCCACACCTAACAGTTTTTGGACCTTCCCTAGAGATTTGATATCAAATTCTCCCTTTAGCAAAGAAACTACATGATCAATATCACCTATTATTTCTATGTTGCTTGCCTCTGGCCTGGATTTGATATCCCTCTTTTCTCTGAAGTTAAACAAATTTTGGTCATAATGTATGTTAGCCTTAGCACAGAATTTTTTAACATCATTATGACTTCTCAGCCTATGTTTATCACCCCTCACTGAGTAGTAAACATCAGTTCGAGTTCCATCAGGCCTGGGTACAGCTTTCCTTTCCCAATCTATGTTTGAACAGGGGGTCAGATCGGAATCAGCAGGAGAGTCCTCTTCCTCACTAGTATGACTAGTGTCATGGCTCTCACCTGCTTCTTCCTCTGACTCACTATCCAAACATCCCGATCCTGAATCTGATGTTCGAGTAAAACCCGATTTCTTTTGGGTGAAGTTTCTAGGTCGAATGGGGTCCAGGACGCCTTCCGCTGCTTCCATCTCCTCAAAACGGACATTGCTTATTTCTAATATTTTTCCTTCTTTCACAAGAAGAATTCTATAGCCCCTGGTATTTTCTGCATATCCTACCATAACTCCCAGTTGAGCTCTTAGGTCTAGCTTCTTCCTAAGCTGTTTTGCAATACCAGCATAAGCCTTACATCCAAAAACTCTGAGATGGGATACAGCAGGCTTCTTCCCATAGTACAATTCGTGTGGAGTTTTAACTTTAAATTTATGGCAAATCCTGTTCTTTGTATAAGTAAAACATAGGATTGCCTCTGCCCACATTTTGTCACCAACTTTGCTTTGATTAAGCATTGCCTTGACACAATCTAACGCTGTCAGGTTGAATCTTTCAGATACCCCGTTTTGTTCGGGTGTATAAGTGTTAGATCGTTCATGCTTAATCCCTAACTTTTTCAAAAAAGCTTTAAATTGACCGTGACAAAATTCCATGCCGTTATCAGTACGGATGCACAAAATCTTTTTGCCTAATTGTCTCTCCTGACAAGCTTGAAAATCCTGAAAAACTTTGAACACATCTGATTTTTGTTTTAAAATAAAAACAAACACCTTGCGGCTAAAATCGTCTGTAATAGTCAAGAAGTATTTGTTTCCCCCCAATGAAGCTACAGGCATTGGACCACAAACGTCCATGTGCAGTAATTGCAAAGGTTCTGTAGATCTAATCCTGCCTATTGGTTTGTACGAAACTCTTTTAGATTTTGCAAGTTTGCAATGAATGCAATTTACTTTTGCATATTTTAATTTTGGGAGTCCGTTTGCCGCGGAAACTTTACTTGTTTGGTGCAAGTAGTCTGAGTTAATATGGCCATATCTTCTATGCCATAATTCAGTTTTGTTCAGAATTTCAACTGTTGAACCACTAATTTTATTTGACTTTGATTTTAAATCAGATTTGTTTTTCGTTTTATTCAAGTTAGGCCTAATTTTGTTTTGACTTTGACTATTTGTTGCAGGGGTTTTTCTAACCTGTTTAGAATTTTTGTCCCTATCCTGATCTCCTTTACGGCCCTCAACACTACTATTTAAACTTTTAGTTGAGTACTGTGGTTTTAAGAAATACAATCCTTCTTTACGTTTAGCGTAAAAGAAATTTTCTCCCTCAGGAGTCTTAAACCATAGAATACCTTTGGCTGCACTAAAAGAATAGCCCTGCTCTTCTAATACAGATGCGGCCAACAAGTTACGCCGTAATTTTGGTGAATACATAACATTTTGTAGCACAATATTATTTGTATGATCTTTAAATTTAACATACATGTTCACCGTTCCAATAGCCTCAACTGGGCTTTCCATATCACCCACTGCTAGCGACATAGATGTATCCTTACATTTATCAAGTTTTGAAAACATTTTAACATCATTACAAAAGTGTCGCGTAGCAGCGGTGTCAATCACCCAGCTGAGCCTATTGTCAGGATTATCAACAATATTAGCTTCTACATTTATATTTGAAAATACTTCAATAATACTAGAGCTAGTCATCTTTTTCAATTTTGGGCATTTTGCCTTTACATGACCAGTTTTATTACACATAAAGCATGGTCCTATGACCTTAATAGACTTTTTAACTTTGGTGACATTTTTGCATTTAGCGCTAACATTTGAAAAATATACAGATGAATTGGAACTTACATTATTATTGTCATGATCCTTCCTCAACTGTCTAATCCTGCCCTCCTCCAGAGACAGTTCTTTCTGAATTTTATCCAATTTAAAATCAGTATCGCTCCAGCGATAAATGATTTGAATGATACTCTGGTACTGGTCTGGGAGATACCGGATGGCTTGGAATGCCACGTACACATCCTCCACGGGGTGATTCACGTTCTTGAGCTTGGTGACAGCTTTCCTTATCCTCGTACAGAATATGTCGATGGGCTCCTCGATTTCCGGGCGTAGACTGAAAAACTCGTCCAACAGATGAACTAAATTAGCGCGCGTTGGGGCCTCAAAATGCGCCTCCAACTTCTCCCACGCATCCGCCGGGCTGTCGTCGATGTCGAGCAGTTCTCTGTACTCCGCCGAGATATTTCGAAACAGGATGGAAAGTGCGCGGTCGCTGCTGCGCATGTACTCCTCTCGCTCGCGGCGTGACGTAGATTCGTCGACTGGTAATGCAGTACGGTTGATGTGGCCGTAACATCCTTCTCCTTTCAGGATAAACGAAATTTCATTACGCCAGGTGACGTAATTGTCCCTGTTTAACGCTTCTATGCCGTTGCTCACCTCCATAGTCTTTAACTGTGACTAGAGTGCGTTGTTTACCTTTCTGCTTGATGCAAATGGCGCCGGTCGCGGCCCCCGTCGATGGAATTCACAACTCTTCACTGCTGCTTTATCACGGATAAAAGTTATGGCCTTGACATACTACGGCCCATAACCAAATGTCGGCTGCTATTGCTGTGTTAGCTGAGCGACTTGACTAGAAAAATTTGAAAGTCATTTGCAGATTTAGCAGTGTTTGGCCATATCCATATCTGAAGTGCTGGTAAAGAAAATTTTGTAGCAGATGATATGCAGTAGTGATGTGTTTTCTCAAGAAAGCAAGCTCGTTAAACACAAACACAATTTATTTGTTGTGAGATCCATTGCATCAGATGAAGTTACAAAATAAAAACACTGTAACATTCGTTGCAAAGCAAAACTATATACAATGAGCTAGCAAGCTCATGAAAAAGGTTTTAAACAGTCTATGACTAGGCACACACTCTCAGTTACTATAACATCGGTAAGTAGAAAAACAGCTACTGTACCACACATGCCGTGTACGTTAATGAAGCCACCATCATCAGGTCACACGTCATGGCTTTAGAAGTTAGACTACTCTCTACCGATCAAGGTCTGCCTTCCATAAAGGTCTTTCATGTCTACTACATGGTCTGAGAGTCTCACTGACTAAACTCCGAGATCACTAAGGTCTGTCAAGGTCTGTAAAGTCTGAATAACTGAGAATGTGTCCTATCATATATACACTGTGATGGGTACGCTCCGGAACACAACCGTTGACGGCAGCGCCCTCACTATATGCAAATCAGGATGCGCGCGCGGCGAGATGGCGATTTGCATGAATGGCATGTTCTGTTCCCGTCACGAGTCGTTCACGAGAACGGTAGAACCATTCTAAAAATGTAAACACGTTCTCGCGATAACGAGAATCGCGACGAAAACAGAACCAAGTTTCCAACAGTTACATATATTTTAAAATATATTGCGCGCAAGTGTTAAAATCCCATATCTGAGAAAAACAGCTTTATAATTTAAAAATGCTTCAATGTTACTTATTATCTTATTTTGTACCTTAAAATGCCTTTAGTTCATAATTAGCACCTTCCTATGTATGTTATGTAAGAAAAATCAAAAATTTTCTGCCTTTTAGGGGCTACTTGAGCTCTATATGTTACTTCGGAAACTCGAACAGACGTTTCGCGCAGTAGTTTCTTGTTTGTCAGATGAAGCACGTTTACTAAATTTTTACTTATTTATGAGGAATTTTTATCTATAAATTATGTATATAGATGAAACAAGTAAGAGCAAAAAATTTGAAAGTGATTGGTTACATATATTTTAAAATATATTGCGCGCAAGAGTTAAAATCACATATCTGAGAAACCCGCTTTTAAGTTTAAAAATATATTCACAGTTATATTCAGTATATATATTCAGAGTTATCGCAGTTCGGCTAATTAATGTTTGGCTGTAGTTTATAATACATCCTGCGTTATATCTAATGTAGCATCAAAATGCACCAGACGCATAAGTAATTCCTTCCTCTTGTCGTTGAAAATCAAATGTTTTCTGCCTTTTACGAGCTTTTCGAACTTCATATGTACTGCTGGGAGGGAGCCCTTTCCTCCAATTGTCTTTCCATCTGATAGCTTCTTTCCAGCCATCTGGGTTTTCAGATTTCTCAAACGAGTTCCCATTCTTTTTTGAATGTGACCTGTGCATTCAAGTTTTTCAACCGCTATTTCATTTCCATATGGTTTGCTATTCGATATTTGTGAAAATGTTTTCGTATCACCATCACCAATATAAAATTTGGGCTATATCCCAAAGATCGGTACGGTCGTTTTTTTTTATCGCGCCCAAATCGGCGATAAGCGGAGTGCTATATTGTGGCGGAGTGCTATATTGTGAACTCTTTAACTCTTCATAATCATGGTAACCTTGCGAGTTGGTTACTATGGCAACTGTCTAAACTTGTGTTATTCTACGCTTACTTAATTCTTATGCTGGTTTTTTGTGTTTGTTGGATGTTTAGAATTAGCTGTCTAGTTGGAATTAATTCTATTATTATTTTATAAATCTGCTGATTTTTTAAAAGTAAATTATTTGGATAAATTGAAAGTTTTTCTCTATTTATTTAATTGCTCTGGTGCTGATCTAAGAGGTGACGTAATTTGAAGGAATACGTACAAGTATTGGTGAAGTTTCTTCGATTTGTTTTGTGTGTGCTAAATGGCTGCGAAGAGTGAAAGATATAGTATTGTTTTGTTTGATCGTTTGATAGATAGTGGTAAAATGAATGTGATTAAATGGTGTATGAATCAGGGGTTGATTGCAAGTGGGTACGAATGTCCTAAATGTAAATCGCCTATGCGATTGTGTGAAAGAAATGATAGTACGGAAGAGTGTGATGGTTATAAGTGGGTTTGCCGTGTTTTTGGAGCGAATGCGCATTATGTGAAGAGGAGTATAAGGAATGGTACGTGGTTTGAGCATTCTAGATTGAGTTTGATTGAGATTTTGAAAATGACATGGCTGTGTGTGAAAAAGACTCTGCATGATTGGATGGTGGATGAGATGAATATGTCTAAAAACACAATAACGGATTGGAAGAGTTTTTGTAGGGAGGTATGTGTGGAAGTGATTGTGAGTGAAAGTAGAATGCTTGGTGGACCTGGTAAAATTGTTGAGATTGATGAGAGCATGTTTGGCAAAAGAAAGTATAATAGGGGCAAGCAAGTGAAAGGTAATTGGGTGTTTGGAGGAATTGAAAGGGGGTCTGTGAGTTGTTTTTTTGAAGTGGTTGAAAATAGAAGTAAGGATGTGTTGTTAAATGTTATAAAAAAGTATGTTGAACCGGGGACAACAATAATATCAGACTGCTGGAAGGCGTACGATTGCCTTTCAGATGAAGGGTTCGTACACCAGTCAGTAAATCATAGTCTGACGTTTAAGGACCCGGTAACAGGCGCGCACACAAATACTATCGAAGGAACGTGGAGCTGGATTAAAAGACAGCAGCGTGGTAACCGGCGTTGCATGGGATCGGATCAGTTTGATTCCTACCTGGCCGATTTCATGTGGCGTCGTTACCACAAAGGAAATTATCAAGAGCTTTTTAAATCGTTTTTAGAGGCCATAATTAAAGTTTATCCTCCTGACATGATAGATCCACCTCCTGAAGAGAAAAAGAAGAGGAAAGAAGCCTTAAAAAAAAGAGGAGGAAAGTAGAAGGTGAGAAGTGTTTTATCGAATTCCTAAGTATCGTTTTTTATCAAATTTTGGTACTTTGGGTTAACATGGTATCGGTTTTTAATTAAAGTTTATTTCTCGGTTAACGGGGCTACAGTCAGATTTGGCCACAATATGCAATAGATGTGTTGGCAACAGTTGGTCCGTAGCAATTCGAACATGGATCCACGACCGCTTCGCGGTCTTACCTTTTCCGCTAAAAACACACAGAATTCAGCCCCGCTGAATGTTGAAGTTCGCCCGTAGCAAAATCTATTTGTGCAATAGGTGTTCTATGGTTCACAGAGCACAGGCTTACTTCCGCGCGGCGGACGTAACATAAAAATCACTGAATGAGTTATGGAACACCTGTTGCACAAACAGCTGTTGCTACGTGCGACCTCCGACAGCCAGCGGGACTGGATTCTGTGATGTTTTTTAGCGGGCGAGCGTAGCGAGGTTAGCTCACGAAGCGGGCGTAGATCCATGCTCTAATTGTTACATCACACTATGAGCCACAGAACATCTGTTGCACAAACAGCTGTTGCTACGTGCGACCTCCGACAGCCAGCGGGACCGGATTCTATGATGTTTTTTTAGCGGGCGAGCGTAGCGAGGTTAGCTCGCGAAGCGGGCGTAGATCCATGCTCTAATTGCTACATCACTCTATGAGCCACAGATCACCTGTTGCACAAACAGCTGTTGCTACGTGCGACCTCCGACAGCCAGCGGGACCGGATTCTGTGATGTTTTTTTAGCGGGCGAGCGTAGCGAGGTTAGCTCGCGAAGCGGGCGTAGATCCATGCTCTAATTGCTACATCACTCTATGAGCCACAGATCACCTGTTGCACAAACAGCTGTTGCTACGTGCGACCTCCGACAGCCAGCGGGACCGGATTCTGTGATGTTTTTTAGCGGGCGAGCGTAGCGAGGTTAGCTCGCGAAGCGGGCGTAGATCCATGCTCTAATTGCTACATCACTCTATGAGCCACAGATCACCTGTTGCACAAACAGCTGTTGCTACGTGCGACCTCCGACAGCCAGCGGGACCGGATTCTGTGATGTTTTTTAGCGGGCGAGCGTAGCGAGGTTAGCTTGCGAAGCGGGCGTAGATCCATGCTCTAATTGCTACATGACTCTATGAGCCACAGAACATCTGTTGCTAAGTGCAACCTCCTTCATATAGTACATTGAATTACGATATATACATATGTATATATATATTCAAATACACGACACATACATTACTTTAGAAACTTACATTCGTTTAACCTCTAATTTTTGCAGGATATATCTAAATTTATCTTCTTTGATGGATATTTTTAATTAATCGGAAAATAAAATATTAAGGCACGGCAATATTAACTTTCATTAAACTATATACACGAATTTTTTGCGAAAATTCTTTATATATCTTTTCCCTCACTCGCATATACATTGCAGAATTTTCTAATAAATATATACATCTTTAGAACGCTACTTAGTGACTACAGTAAAAATAAGTAGTAGTGTATAATCACTTAAAACGCACTTTAGCAAATGAAATCTTTAAATATATATTGTTATTAATGTATTCTAAATAACGAATATTCATCACAAAGATAAATTCGATGTTTAATGGGTTTAATTTCAATTTTTATTTGACATCATCGTCAGTTTACCATTATGCTCTATGGTAAAAATAATGCTCCTTTGCACTTACGTTTCTGCGCATTCTACTACGCAGGTTGTTTATTTACATTCGTGCTCATGCGCTAATAACATCGAGCGCCGTAAGAGAATTGGAGCCTATGGGGAGACCTCTTAAGTGAGTTAAGCCCCCATATCTTAGTATGGCAATAAGTATATATGTTAGATTAAATTTTGCTATATCCAAAATGAGTCCTTAATTAGACAGAGATTAGTTTCACAACTAAGTCTCGGGAATTTAGATAAGTTACTTTTTAACCTATACCTATTACCATACCGTAGAAGATTTTAATCACTCTATTGAGTGCATGCCAGAAAATTCTGGTTTCGTGAGAAGATAATTAAAATTTAATTAGGCCGTACAATCACTACTATTATCTTGCATTAAAATCACTTTTATTACAAATATGAATCATTTTATATTGTATTTCTAGATAAATATATAACATACATTAAAAATTCTACTCGAGCAGTCTTACTTCATTTTAGAATATTTTAGCAAAATCTCCTTATAACATTCTCAATTGCAAATTCACAATTCATTTTATCATTACAGTCAATTATACTAAATCCAACTCATTAAGCTCTACTTGTAAATTAATTACCAATTATATACATAATTATACAATCTTTTAATAGGTAAGCTTCTTTTAATTTCTCGTGGATCAGTTTGTTTTTGATTAATCATTAAAAACTTAATTCCAAAAAAAGAATTCATCAGTCTCTGAGGATATATATATAAATACGTAAGAAATAACTCACCGATTTCTTGGAATAATTATCATTCTTTACAAACAGATTAGAAGTAGCTTATTACCTTTAGGAAAGTTTATTTTTGGTATCAGTCTTTTGTATATGTCCATATCAAGTTCGATTTGCCTTCGGGCTCTGCATTGGTCAGCTATAGTCTGTTCTGCTAATTCCCTTCGGCTTCTGATTTCCAAATCCCTTCCAAGTGTATCCACATTCCAATTTTTATAAATATCACAGGAATCCTTTTCTATCAGGTTCTGCTTCGTCTATATTGAATTCTGAAGTAAATTGTTGATCTGCGATAGTTATATAAAGTCAAGTCTTTGATCAATCCAATCCATAATCCATTTTGATAAACCTCGCAGGAATCTTTTTCTATTAGGTTGGCTTACATATATTTGAATTCTGAAGTAAATTTATTGCTTCGCTGGATTCTTATAAAGTCTTTTCTTTTAATCCTTGTAGAAGTTCAATTTCAAGATATATCATGTAAATTCGAAGAGCTGTTTTTAAAGCAACCATCTTCGTCACCTTCCACTATCAGAATCTCTTTCTTTTCATAACTTCTCGAAACTCTCTGCATATCGAATAAAGTAAGGGAGAGGGTAGAGTAGAGAGGACAGGGTCCTCCCTCTCCCCCGAATTTAATCCAACAACTTTCTTCTTTTTCTTACGAACAGAAAACATATCGATATCTCTATCTCTCCATATCTCTCTAAATCTCTCTATCTATATTTTTTTTATTGTCTGTGTCACTTATATGTGCTTACTGTGCGTAGTAATACAGGAGTTAAAAGTCCATAACATGCTCTGTATTCATCCGCTACCAGTTCACTTGTTGACCACGTGACCCTATTGCCACGGTCGCTGTAACAGTTCGAGACATTCCCACCTCGGGTTCCGCCGTTGTCATGCCAACGCTCTTTTTCTCATGCTTGCTGCGGTGCAATCGGTGTCTAGGGAATTATAAAGTTTCAATCGGCATTTTCACTTGTCACTCTTTTGTACATTTTAGTGTCTGCTCTCTTGTGCTCTGCATCTCTTGCAAACCACTTGGGCTTTGTATATGACACTTTGTCATTTGCTATCCTCTGGAATATTGGATTATCTTCTTAATCCTTTATTCTTAGATATGGCTATCGGTGTTTGCTTCATGGAGGTCTCCTCCTTCCCGTGAGAACTTTTGCCTCTGAGAATCACCTTTCAACAGGCTTGGTTCGCCCTTGAACCAGGTACAGAAATTGCATTCATATTTACATCCTTCACACCATCTTTTGATTTAATTTTCATACATAAATTCAAAAAAATGCACAGATATGTCTAGTGGGTAAAATCCACTACGACATAATCCCCCTGATCCACGAAAAGAAAAAAAGAAACTCACCCTTAGATGCGATCACATTTCCAGATCCAACTCACTCATGTCTGACTCATGTTTCCAAGTTGCAACATTGTTCATCTTGTAGCATCTACTCATAACACATAAATGTATATATTAATTTTCATCATTCTATTTACATCATCATTCCATACCCGTACATAATTCAATTACAACAATTTTTAATTCTGCATATTTTTCATATAAGTTCAATTTTCTAATTATTACATATCACATTTCATTTACATTAAATTATTTCATCATATTCATATCAATTCTAATACAGTATTCATATTGTATTCATGTCACAATTCAATTTCACAATTTATCACTTTTCTTTACCAATTTCCACTTTTCAATTTTACAATTCAATTCAAATTTCTTTTAGAAGTGTCGTCAAAAAAAATGTCGTTCAATTCAAAATTTTCCTTCTCCATTTGTGTACCCTTATTCATGTTTAATTCATTTCCTCAATTAATTCAGAATTTACTCTCAATTTGTTCAAATTTTCGCAAAAATTTTTACTTTAACAATTTGTGTTATTGAGTTCCTTCCTCGTTATCATATCTCTACACTAGAGTTAAGTTTTCATTCCCTTATTTAGGTTAACTACTCCATTGCTATTGATATTTAAACGTTTATCATTGAGTTTGCTTTAGATTCAATACTTATCAACAATGTAAATCTAAGTTTTCATTCAATCATTAATATTATTCAGTTAACTTCATTCCATGATTAATTTTCATAAAATTACTCAGTTATTAATATTAATTTACTTGTAATGTCTTGAGTTATCTTATATGTTTACTAAGTTATTTTATCTATACTCATTTTAAGTTATCCTCAAACTTATTTCCTTTTAACTCGTCAGTTAAATTTTTGAATTTTCTTCAATTCTTTCAATTTTTTTTTTTTTTTTTTTTTTACTTCCTTTTCAAAAGAATTTCTCAAATCCTTTTTGTCGACACAATTTATCCAATCATTCAATAATCCTACTTCATCTATTAATCACAAATTATATTCACAGTACATTCTCATTATATCACTACATACAATTGCATATTATTTTCAACATTTCACCTTTTTACATATTATACATATACACTGTCATACAATATTTATACATGTTCAGATTGTCTATTTCAAATTGCCTTTAGTACTCAATCATTTTCAACCAAAATTTATTTATTTTTTGATATTACTGTATCCATGTCCTTAAATTTTGCATATTCTTTCAGTTTGTCTGTTTTCATTAACTTTTGAATTTTACCATTGTCTTTCAGTTCTTAAATCACTTTTACCTTTGTGTCAATTTATTTTCCAATTTTAACAAATTATATCCACCAGTTCAATTTTAATTTGATTCTATGTTCATTCAGTTATTTTAAATCAATTTTTTACCATCCTTTACTTTAATGATTTTACTTTTATTTTCCTTTTTAAATAGCTATCATTGACTCCTCCATTTGCTTTTTTTTTTGTTTTTGTAATTCAAAATGTAAATATCACCATGTTATCCTTAACCACTATAATACTTTCAAAAAAAAAAAGTCCCTCATCACTATACATAGTCACAAACAATACTCCTACAATCCTTCACCTTAAATTTTAAATGCATTAAAGAAAAATTTTAACTTTTAGTCATTATTGTTAACTCATTATTTTACAAATTATTAAATTTTACAGCTGTTAAATTACTCAAGTTTAGATCTAAGTTCACCTCTAAGTTAGAATTTTCTTGTTTAGACAGTTTTATGTGTTTTAGCAAATTTTAAATTTCAATTTTGAATTGATGTCTTATTTACGCCAGCATTAATAATACACCTTGTATTCTCTCATTACTGCAGATATTAAGAATTGCAAACAAATTTGATGATTCCTCCAGCTAGCTTTTTGAAAATTTTCAAATAAATCCTTAAAAGATGTGCAACCTTGTCTTATTAAACTCTACTATCGGCACATAACAATAGCCTCAGCTGTTAATCAAAACGAGCCAAGAGCAATGCTCCTGTTCCCCCATGTCTATATGTATAAAAACCATGTGAATATCAATTCTTTTGAATATTCCTGACTAGGAATGTGGAGTATCTATTACCTCGAGTTAATAAACAAATTCCATTTTTGGCTCTAGTTGCGTAGAAAAATTTTATTTACCAGCTTTCATAGCATCTACCTTTCTTTCATACTGCAAGTTTTGATACGAAAACAACTAATTTGCCTCATTTGCACTTTGTCTTGTTAATTCCATTACTGTTGTAAGTGAGTTCTTAATTCATAACTATAAATAATTTCTCCAGTTTTACTTATTTTTTTTTTATATTTTTTTTTTACCATCTTTCACTATTATTCCACAAGTTCAAATTTTATGTTCAGTAATATATTTTAAAGCTTTGCCTTTTAATAAGGTCTTAATTAAAATTTGCTTTTGGGCTTCATCCCATTTTGATAAAATTGCTATTTCTTCAATTTGATTTAGAAATACAATGATATTTTCATGTTCGCTTCCTTCCAATTTTGGAATAAGTTGTAAAGCGGGCATGTTTGCCAAGTTAGATTGCTCGTTCATGGATGTAACCAATCTCTTTACAATTTTTCTCAATTTGTCTGTTTCTGAATTCATTGTAGACTTCTCTCTCTCATTCATATTATTTGCCATAATGTATATCATTAATTAATTCACAGGTGCATCTAAAAATTTTCTATCTTTTACCAACACCTTATCTATACTTTAGCTTGTTCAGTTAAACAAAAAAATCAGTGGCTTTTAAATTTCCAATACCTTGTACTTTTGAAAATTTTTGCGTGGATTTTAGGTAAAGTCTAAATTTCAGATTTTTTGAATCAACATATTTCATAATTTAATTATACAAGTTCTATGTACCTTTGACGCTCTATTTTAATTCTCAATTTAATTTCTATGTCACCTTCAATTTTATTATTTTATTTCTCATTATTTTAATTTTGAGTTTCAATATTTCTTCATACTATTCAGATACCCATTTTTTTTTGTAAAATTCCCTAAGTTTTTATTAACCTATTGCAAAATTCTTTTTAATCCTTATTTGGCTTTATTGTTTGAAACAATTTTTTGATATTTTGCAACAATTTTGTTAATACTTAGTTCTTTTTATTTAAAATTAGTGTATCACAAATTATTCGAAAATGCAATTTATCCTCCTTCACTTTAATTTCCGAACCTTTTTGACATTATCTCTTAATCTGAATCCCTCTATTCAATTTTTTTTTTTTACTTAATTTTTTTTTTGTTAAATTCAGTTTTCAATAACTGTATCAAGTGACACCAACTGTTATCAAGGGTTCACATTGATTTCGAAATGCATTTTAAAATAGCACCAAATATTATCATGGGTGCAAAATTATTTTTCTATTTGCATAAAAACATTTCTTTACTTTCAAATCTATTCACCAGCACCAACTGTAATCATGGGTGCATATTCATTCACTATTACTTTGCATGTAAATTTTAAATTCTTTTCTTTTTCTTTTTTTTTTATATCATATTCAGTACTGTTCCACAAAATCATCATTAAATATTTCTTTAAGTTCAATTCAATTTAAAATCAATATTATATTTATCAATGCAAGTTATATTTTGAAAAAATTCTAATTCACTATCTTATAAATGCCAGTTAACTTTTGAGAAATTTCAATTTTACTATCACTTCATTTATCAATTTCTAAAGTTCTTTTAATTTCAGTTCTTTTAAATTCACTATTCCGTGTGTCACGACACCATTTTATTTTAAAGTAAAGTTTCAATATTATCTAATTCCTTCAGATTCTACTGCGGCTGGTCACGGCGCCATTTTATTATGGGGAGACCTCTTAAGTGAGTTAAGCCCCCATATCTTAGTATGGCAATAAGTATATATGTTAGATTAAATTTTGCTATATCCAAAATGAGTCCTTAATTAGACAGAGATTAGTTTCACAACTAAGTCTCGGGAATTTAGATAAGTTACTTTTTAACCTATACCTATTACCATACCGTAGAAGATTTTAATCACTCTATTGAGTGCATGCCAGAAAATTCTGGTTTCGTGAGAAGATAATTAAAATTTAATTAGGCCGTACAATCACTACTATTATCTTGCATTAAAATCACTTTTATTACAAATATGAATCATTTTATATTGTATTTCTAGATAAATATATAACATACATTAAAAATTCTACTCGAGCAGTCTTACTTCATTTTAGAATATTTTAGCAAAATCTCCTTATAACATTCTCAATTGCAAATTCACAATTCATTTTATCATTACAGTCAATTATACTAAATCCAACTCATTAAGCTCTACTTGTAAATTAATTACCAATTATATACATAATTATACAATCTTTTAATAGGTAAGCTTCTTTTAATTTCTCGTGGATCAGTTTGTTTTTGATTAATCATTAAAAACTTAATTCCAAAAAAAGAATTCATCAGTCTCTGAGGATATATATATAAATACGTAAGAAATAACTCACCGATTTCTTGGAATAATTATCATTCTTTACAAACAGATTAGAAGTAGCTTATTACCTTTAGGAAAGTTTATTTTTGGTATCAGTCTTTTGTATATGTCCATATCAAGTTCGATTTGCCTTCGGGCTCTGCATTGGTCAGCTATAGTCTGTTCTGCTAATTCCCTTCGGCTTCTGATTTCCAAATCCCTTCCAAGTGTATCCACATTCCAATTTTTATAAATATCACAGGAATCCTTTTCTATCAGGTTCTGCTTCGTCTATATTGAATTCTGAAGTAAATTGTTGATCTGCGATAGTTATATAAAGTCAAGTCTTTGATCAATCCAATCCATAATCCATTTTGATAAACCTCGCAGGAATCTTTTTCTATTAGGTTGGCTTACATATATTTGAATTCTGAAGTAAATTTATTGCTTCGCTGGATTCTTATAAAGTCTTTTCTTTTAATCCTTGTAGAAGTTCAATTTCAAGATATATCATGTAAATTCGAAGAGCTGTTTTTAAAGCAACCATCTTCGTCACCTTCCACTATCAGAATCTCTTTCTTTTCATAACTTCTCGAAACTCTCTGCATATCGAATAAAGTAAGGGAGAGGGTAGAGTAGAGAGGACAGGGTCCTCCCTCTCCCCCGAATTTAATCCAACAACTTTCTTCTTTTTCTTACGAACGAACAGAAAACATATCGATATCTCTATCTCTCCATATCTCTCTATCTATATTTTTTTTATTGTCTGTGTCACTTATATGTGCTTACTGTGCGTAGTAATACAGGAGTTAAAAGTCCATAACATGCTCTGTATTCATCCGCTACCAGTTCACTTGTTGACCACGTGACCCTATTGCCACGGTCGCTGTAACAGTTCGAGACATTCCCACCTCGGGTTCCGCCGTTGTCATGCCAATGCTCTTTTTCTCATGCTTGCTGCGGTGCAATCGGTGTCTAGGGAATTATAAAGTTTCAATCGGCATTTTCACTTGTCACTCTTTTGTACATTTTAGTGTCTGCTCTCTTGTGCTCTGCATCTCTTGCAAACCACTTGGGCTTTGTATATGACACTTTGTCATTTGCTATCCTCTGGAATATTGGATTATCTTCTTAATCCTTTATTCTTAGATATGGCTATCGGTGTTTGCTTCATGGAGGTCTCCTCCTTCCCGTGAGAACTTTTGCCTCTGAGAATCACCTTTCAACAGGCTTGGTTCGCCCTTGAACCAGGTACAGAAATTGCATTCATATTTACATCCTTCACACCATCTTTTGATTTAATTTTCATACATAAATTCAAAAAAATGCACAGATATGTCTAGTGGGTAAAATCCACTACGACAGAGCCAAAGAAGTCGCCAAATTAGAGACCGTACCGGTCTTTGGGATAATGCCAAAATTTGTACCGAACACCATGGTCTTCAATTGATCTGTTGAATATGCGTAACATTCCATTTTTCCGGCACTACCCGAATGGTTTTTTGAACACACTATTTTATGATTCTTTTTCCACTTTTCATACCGAGGGCCACTTTTCTTACTTCTATAGCTGTTGCAACCTTTACAAAAATGGAATATTTTTCTTAACACCAAGCATTTTTGTATTTTTCACAGACTTTAGTTCATCACAGCTATCACAATATACAAGAAATGTGGATGCTAAACCCATTGAAGATTTTTCAAATATACTTATTGTTCCATGACATATTTTACAGCACAAAACATTTGCAAGCTCCTTGAAAAGTACTGATATATTAACCATTCTATATTCATGTTCTTCAGATGAAATACATGACTTATCAACTGAAAGTTCATCTTTTGAGCTGAACAGTTTTTTACTTGAAGCACTTAGCTTAGGCGTAGAATCAACATTTTGCCGTTCGAACACTTTCGGATTGTTTTTGTTTTTAATTACATACATAATTCCTTGAAAACGCCTTCTTTTCGTTCTTTTACCAGAACGAGATTTAGTTGCCGGTGTATCCATTATTAGAAAGCAAAAAGCAAAAAGTTTATATTAAAAAATTGCACCAAACAGTCTTGTACGTTGAAGTTTACACAAATAAATATGCAAACGTGAAGAAGTTAGTAATGTATACTTATAAAATAGATTAACTGTATTTTAGTTCAAAGTTCTTATGCTTAAACAACATAAATGCAGAAAATCAATTGTAAAAAGTACGAAAATATAATGAAAAGAAATTGCGAAACTCAGAAGAAATTCTCCACGTTGTAAACAAGTTAACAGCGCTAGAATATAAACAAACTGGGCTGTGCAGTTCAGTAGAGGTGAGTAGTTGCCTTCCTACTGCTGTAGAAATAATTAAATAAATAATTAAGACATGGTGGTGGAAAAAGTATTAGAATTACGTGACACATCAGCAAACTGCAAACATAAACAAACAGTGATGTCCCTTTAAAAATGGCGGCGATGGCTGACATGAAAAAATTTTCAAAAGTGTATGTTGCATAAAAGCTCATAACTTTCGAAATAATGCGAATTTTTGAATGCGGTTTTTTGCACAGTGTTCAGAAATGTTCAAATATTCAGAATAAAATAAAATTGAAAAATCGATTTTTTGAAGGTTTAAAGGTCCTATGCCCCCTTTTCTCCACTGCCACAAAGTTCATCAGGAAAGGCAAGAAAAGATTCCGAGTCAATTCGGATAGCAAATTGTCTAGCAGATTCACCAAATTTCTGCTTAATATTGACAAGACAGGCCACACGATTGGCGACATCTTCCTTCTTTTGGAAATTTTCTTTTAGGGCATTAACAATTTCACTGAAACTTGTACTGTTCTTAAATTTTGAAATTCCTTTTATTAGTTTTTCAGCTCGACTCTTAATTTTTAACTTTAACACAAAAATTCTATGCGATATTGACCAATATGCATGGTCTGCAATTAGTAAATCAAATTTGTCCAAAAAGTCTTGTAAACATTCATTGGGAGCATCCGAAAATTCAGGAATAGTGTTCACGAACTGCGGTGATAACACATTAGTCTTATCGGCATTACAATGCGCAGAAGCAGATCTCCCAGATTGTGGGGAGAGTCGAGGTGGGGACACCGAAGGCATACGAATGGTATTAACAGTCTGTGAGGTAGAGTTAGTGCTTCGACTGTGGCAAGAATGGATTTTTTACCTGCCATTTCTAATTCAAATTGTGGCACAAGGTTTAAAAATTTGTATTTACTGTGAATATCTGGCACTAAAGGTCAGTAATTTGTATTTAAACTTGGTCAGTAAAAGTGATTAAATTATATTATAGCACCCGAAACAATATAAACAACAGTAAATTTGTAATATATATAACTACACAATATGCACTGTCACTAAAAATAGTCAGATTATCACATGAATCAATAGGCAGATTTTTAAATTTTAAAAATTTGAACTCATCAGCAAGAACTGAGCAATGACTTAAGTTTAATTTAAATCAGAAATAAATCTGCAGAAAACTATTGTAAATATAATTTTTTCGAAAATACTCCTCGCCATATCATAAAAACATATAAATTTTTATCATATCAAAATATTTTTACCATTAACAGTATTTACCAAGTAACGCTTAAAATATTGTTTTTAATTAATAATTTCATTAAAATACTATATACCTTTTCAATAAACTTAATTTGAGATTTTATGTATTAAACAAATTATTTGAACTCTGAATATTCGAAACCATAAAACATTTTCAAAATTCAAGGCACACAGAATTTTGTAAGTAGGTGCAATTATATCACTAAAATATTACTTTTCAGGAAAATTTTCATCTCAAATAATATGCATAACTTCAATAAAATATAAATCACTGTAATATAGCTGTTTCATCGTATTAACTTGCTTTTTCACCAACAAAATTTCAAATTTCTATGTCAAGAAATTAAAAAAATTAACATTCTTAATAAACGCTCTTTTCCAAGGCTGACACTACAGAGTACCTAACGGCACCAAATTGTGGTAAGCATGGTTCTTTTCTTCTAGATATTTCATTCCGAAATTAATAATGTACTCATTATTTTAATAATAAACCAGACAAACACACGAATCCATTTTTGTTGCCGACTCTTCCCCGGCTTCCACACTCCATCGTAATTCAGGGTCAAATGCCACGAGCGTCATTCGAACAACCCCTACGTCACTCATCAATCAAGCCCTCATTGGCTAACCAATACCTGCATCCGTGACGTTTCTAATTAAAACTGCAGTACACGTCACTTCTAGACGAACGCCGGCGCCAGATAAGTAAAGATATAAACAAGGCTCAGGACAAACTTTAGCTTCCTCACGTTAACCTACCGAAACCGAAAATATTACAGCAAAATGGCTCAGAAATGCAAGAGATTCAGAAGGTGTTCCAAAGTCGACACGACAATAATCAGAATAACATTTCATTATTATTCTGATTATCACTGAATAATTAAATTTTATATTTTTATAATTTATAATTAATAATTTATAATTTTATAATTTTTTTAAATTTATTTAAAAAATTAAACATTTTAAATTTTTTAAATATATTTTATGTGAAATATTCAAATTTTAATTAACATTATAATTAAACAAATATAATATGAATACATTAGTCTTCATTACTGAACAAAAAGAAATTTCAAAATCCTTAAGAAAACAGATTATGCTTAGATTAAACTAGATTTAGTTATTTAGTTTTTTTTAACACTTTACAACAAAGTTAAAAAGTGTTTATGACTTTGTTCATTCTGTCTGTCTGTCTGTCTGTCCGTTAGCACGATAACTGCCGTAAAAATGACTTAATCAAAATGAAATTTTAGTATGTTGTTCAGACGGTCTATAGGACCTATGGGAATATAAATGAATAATATCACCCAATTAGTTTTGGATTGAACCCGGGTTGAAAAAATGGAATACATTGAGCCCTATAGGACCTAATTTTTCAAGCATTTTTTAAGCGGATTTAAAATTCACAAATTGCTTCGAAAATTTTAGGCAATATTCAAATTGTTCCATAAAATATATAACAAAAAATTCAGCGAAATATATTCAGTTGTTTTTTAAATAAAAATTAAAATAATAATAACACCTCTTATATGAAACGATCACGTGTCCATGATATGAAACGATCACATGACCCACTTCAAAATGATATATGGCATCCATCTTGTGTCAAAATCGTGATTTTTAAAGTTCTTTTTAATTCATATTGAGTGTTGTATCCGTCCTAAAACTACTTTATTTTTGCCTAAATTCTGTGCATCTACATACTGAAACAACGCAATGACAATATATTTCAGTTTAAATGCTCTTCCAAATTTGATTATTTCTACTATTAAGCCTATTTTTCACCTATGTAAAATGTAAACAGCAAAATATGTAGAATGAGTTGTATTAGAATCGCTGTAATTCTTTAACACAAAATCATTTAGTCCATGGAGTCTGCTTAGCTGATATGAATGAAATATTCATTGATTTTAGAGAGAAGGACGATATTTTTCGATGAAGTTTTACGCATAGAGTTTACTTACTTGCAGCTCAATGGTCTTAATTTTTAAATAAAATAAATTATTATAGTATTGTGATGAATGACATGAATGGGGGAATTATTTATGAATGAAATGTTGCTTTTATAGAGAGAGCCAGGCGTGTTATTTTTTATGACGTCATTTGAATGGATTTCAGTTGTTTTCGATGAAGTTTTCAAATATAATAAATTATCGTAGTATTATGATAATTCTAAAATTATTACCGAGGAATGTATCACATTTTAGAGATGTTTAAACCAGGCAGTTTATACTTTAATGCCGTCATTTGAATGAGGTTAATTTTTTTCGATGAAGGTTTAAGGTTTCAAATATAATAAATTAATGTAGTATTGTGATAAGTTTTAAAATATTACCGAGGAATGTATTGCATTTTAGACATGTTTAAATAAAATTGCATTGAAGTTGGAAAGTGTTTCATAATCAATGCTTTAAGCATGATTGATCTTTCTTGTTTAGCCTACTGTAGCTTAGACTTTGATTATTTTGTCTTAAAACATGAAAATAAAGAACATTTGATATGTTTTTTATTTTTTTTTAATGTAATATGTCTGCACTCAAATTTAGTCAAAAATCAGTTTCATATTTTCTAGCAATACAGAATATACATTCTGGCATAGGAATATTATGAAGGACAAATAATATTGCTTTCATCACCAAATAATATTAAATTCTTCTAGATAAACTGTTAAATTCCTCTGGGCAAACTGAATTGTGCAACCGCACTATTTAAATAATTAACCAAACTGTGAAAATAAGCAAGTTTAGTTAATCTACTGATTAATATTTAGAGGATTGAGATGAATAGAAAAGGATACTTGTGGACTCACAGGACTACACTAGAATTCCCTGAAACGTACTGAACGTGTCAAAATAATTAAAAATTAACATGAATAATAAACCAAAATATAAAGAGAAGCAAGTTTTGTCAACTTAATATGCAATAACTACAAGATGGAGACAGATGGGAAAAGATACTAGTCAACGCTTGGCAACTTTCCTTATATAATGCAATGAATTTACTTCTTTAATGGTAAAAAAGTGATGAAAAAATTCACGGCACAGTGTTTGTAACGTTAAATTGTGCATGTATATTTGGTGCTTTTCCGGATGACAACATGTAAAACTACTTCGTACCTAATTAACTTATAATGATATCATCCTAAGCAATATAGTCCATATAGTTAAATATTTTAATAATAAATTCATCAATTAGACGTCATTTTCATTAACAAACTTGGCGTCATTTTTGCAATTTTGACGATATCTTCGTTAATGTGTGGATAAATATCGCCAAGTTGACGATATTTATAAGAGCATTACTTATATAATAAAATGTATGATGCCCATCATATGACGGAATAAAAATTTTGCAAAACATTGCATTCCATTTGGCATCATTTTTATCAATTTGGTGACATTTTTATCAATTTGATAACATTTTTTTCAATTTGGCAGCAATTAAAAAGTCGCCAAGTTGGCGAAATGCCGTCCAAATTCGTCGCCAGAATTCCGCCAAGCGTTACAGACGGAAAAATAGGTTATTCTTAGGTTTTTTCCAAAATATTGAACTTTCATCAATTAGTTATCATTTTCATTGATTTAGCGTCATTCTTATCAATTTGTCGACATTTAAAAACTAGCCAAGTTGGCGATATTCCGCCAAATTCGTCAAGTATTATGATTGGAGAAATAAATTATTCTTAAAGTGTATATAAACGACTAATGGCGTCCAAATACAAAGCTATTACCCGAAGTGTCTTCTCTTATAGTAGATTCTTATATTCTTTCCAAAGTATTGAGTTTTTATCAATTAGTCTTCATTTTCATTGATTTAGCGTCATTGTTATCAATTTGGTGACATTTTTATGAACATGGCGATATTTTCGTTAATTTGGCAACATTTAAAAAACTCGCAAAGTGGCGATATTCAGCCAAATTCGTCGCCAAACATTGTGGATGCAGAAATAGGTTATTCTTATAGTAGATAAACGACTAACGGTGTCAAATTAGAATGCTATTACCCAAAGTGCCTTCTCTCGTGAATAGAACGAGCAAGATCTACGAAAATGATGATAATAAATTTATCGCATAATATTGCATATGAAAAGTGAACAAATTTCACAATAGTTAATACTTTTTATGAATTTTACATAATTTTTGAGATATGTATTTGAAAAATGTGCTATATTTCGAGAACAGTGAAAGAACGGTTCATGCTAGCGTTCTGAAATTTGTGTCAATCGTTTTCTAATGAAAAATTACATAAAAAATAATTATTTACGTAACTATACTTAAAGTTTTAATCTCTTAAAGATTTTTTTAAATTTTCATTTCAAAATTTAGGTGGGGTCTGAACATTCGATTGCATGTAAAAACAATAGGCTTCCAGTATTCACTGATTGTGATTTTTGTACCAAATTTCATTCGAATCGCTTCATTTTTTCGTGAGATATCGTCTCCACAGACTCACTGAGAGACACACACACAGACATCACCTCAAAAACGTCCGATTCGTGTTCAGGGATGCTTGAAACGTGCTCTCCAGTTGAAAACGTCACACTACTTTCCTTATACATTATATGTATATAAGGAAAGTAATATGAAAATATGCAAGTTTTGTCAATTCAATGTGCAATAATTACAGAATAGAGATGGATGGAAAAATAAAGAAAGCTGGGGGAAAAAAATCTTATGTGAGCAGCACATGACTTTCCTTATATAATGCAATGAATTTTCTACTGTTACAGAAAAAAAGAATAGATTATTTTTATAGTAGATATTTATATTCTTTCCAAGATATTGAATTTTCGTCAATGAGCCGTCATTTTCATTGATTTAGCGTCATTTCTATTCATTTGGCGAGCTTTTCATTAATTTAGCAACATTTAAAAAAGTCGCCAAGTTGGCGACATTCCACCAAATTGGTCCCCAAAATCTCGCCAAGCGTTATGGAGAGAAATAAGTTATTCTTACAGCAGATAAATGAATACTGGCGTTCAAATACAAGAGTATTACTCAAAGTATCTTTTTTCATTAATGGAACGAACAAGATCCACGAGAATGATGTCACCAAATTTATCGCATGATATTACATATGAAAAGTAAACATGTTTCTAAATAGGAAATATATTTTTTTTTATTTTCTATGACTTTATGATAATTTTTTTGAAAAATGTGCAATATCTCGAGAACGGTTCATGTTAGCGTTCTAAAATTTATGTCAATTGTCTTTTAATGAAAAATTACATAAGAAATATGTATTTGCATAACTTTGTTAGAGGTTTTGATTTTTTTGACGATTTTTACAAAATTTCACTCGAAAATTTAGGAGTGTTCTGAACATTCGATTGCTTATAAAAACAATAGGCTTCCAGCGTTTACGGATTGTAATTTGTGTATCAAATTTCGTTCGAATCGGTCCATTCGTTCGTCAGTTATCGTCTCCACAGACTCACTGACACACACACACACAATTTCACACATCACTTCAAAAATGTTTGATTCGTGATCAGGGATGCTTGAAACGTGCTCTCCCGTCGAAAACTCGAATTCGAATATTCGACCCCTTTACAATACTTTCCTTATACATTATATGTACATAAGGAAAGTAAAAATCTGATGTGAGCAGTACATGACATTCCCTGCAGATTCAAATTCATTTTGTAATTTTTTATTTCATTACTAGCTGCTTTCGGCGACCAGCTTGTTTGCTACCCTTGAAAATTCTGACCGTGGCAAACTCGCTGGTGCGACCTACCAGAAAGGTGCAAGGTAACTATTTGGACGGCCAGGAAGTGCCACCCAATGTAGACCGGAACTCAGTGGGGGAGGCATCCACAGGAACCGTACCCTCCTTCCCCTACCACTAACCTCTCGGAAGGACTTACGGACCCACATGTTTAACGTAATCATATTCCGCGTGAACACGACGGCAGTTTTGGCAGTGGCGGGAATCGAACGCGGGCTTACCGAGTGCAATTCCCGCGCGCTAACCACTGGGTTACCGCGCCCTACGTGACAATCTCCATATCTTTCTTTTTATTCACACAATTTAGACCGGAACCCAGTAGGGGAGTCATCCACAGGTACCGTACACTTCTTCCCCTACCACCAACCTCTCGGCAGAACTTCTGATTCCATCATCCTTATTTCATCGTTCCATCATTTAAAATATCCATAAATTGAAATATCCATTTAAAATGTCCATAAATTAAAATATCCATTTAAAAAATGCATATCGTTCCATCATTTAAAATATAAATATAATAATTTTATCCGATGCATACAATACATCACTATAACTCTATCCACCATAATTCAATCATTTAAATTTTATAATGGCCATATGCTAAAATCCATAAATTAAAATATAAAAAATATACATAATAAATAATATCCATAAATTAAAATATCCATTTAAAATATCCACAAATTAAAATATGCATTTAAAAAGTCCATATAGTTCCATCATTTAAAATATAAATATAATAATTTCACCCGATGTATTATACAATACATCACCACAATTCAATCCACCATAATTCAATCATTTAAATTTTATAATGACCATATGCTAAGCTCTTAATTCCATCATTTAAAATAACCCGATCCGATTCACAATCTCCATGGAAACGGCGTGACGTCCCTGGTTGCGCGCGCAGGGTAAGTGGGAAGTCGGTCGGAACTACCCGAGAAATCGCTGAGAAATTTAAAATCATTACTTCTTTAAAATCAGGATCGGGCTGCTATTTATAATTATTTCTTGACCAGATTGGGCTTGTAAGAAAGCCAGATCTTTGAGCTTTCTAAAAATGTAAATTATTAGTCGAAAATCTCGGAACTTTTTCCGATGCGAACATTTAAAAACGAAAGTTCGGTTTTTTTTAGCTGAAAGTGCCTTTTGTTTTAAAATCTTTAAAAAATATTAGAATTTGTCCCTGAGATTTGAAATTGATATATTTTTACTCGCAATTGACTGCTTTTTCCGGTCGTGTGATTTGTTTTTTTTTTTCTACGACGTCTGGATGGTGGAAAATAGGGGGGGGGGGGGGGACGGTCGAAATCGAATAAAACATTGAATAACAAAAAAAAAGTAATTAAAATTTTAAAAATCGATTTTGACATGTCACCTCCCCCCCCCCCCCCCCCCTGGGTCTCCGATTGCCAAATTTCGTAGCTCTCCGACGCGCGGTCGCTGAACCTATAGTGTATAAGACACACACACACACACAGGCATTGCTTTTTATTATATAGAAGATGCATTAAATTATGTTTAAATGCAGAAAATAATATGGATAATTTTCTGATATTAAATCCAATTCGTTTTTTTTTTTTATTGCACCTTCGTTTCCTTTGGCAACTTAATTCACTTTAAATTCTTCAGATCCATAAAATTCCAAAAACTACAATATCTCGACAACGGTTTACCCTGCAGTCATAGGGTCAGATTTATTCGCTTAGTTGTCAAATTTCACATGTAGAACAAGTACTTAATCAATATATTTCATCAATTTTAGTCATTTATTTCCGAGCTTTACTATCTTGCGCATGTATTATTTTATGTTAGATCGAACATATTGGATTTGCGGGTCATTTTGCAAAAAAAGCAGATTCTTTTTTTTTTTCGAATCGTATCAAAATCTAACCAGCATCACAATATCCTACGAGCGACTTATCTACCAAATTTTGTGTAATTTGATCAATTAGTTTGTCAGTTAGAGTGGAAACAAATAATTTTTGCGGGCCATTTCGCAAAAATTTGCGGGTTCTTTTTTACCGAATCGTACCAAAAACTAATCAGCGTCAGGGTCACACTCAAGTGACTTACCCACCAAATTTTACGAAATTTAATCGATTAGTTAAGTTAAGAGTGGATATATACAATTTTTGTAGGCCATTTCGTAAAAAAATGCTGGTTCTCCTTTTCCGAATCGTATCAAAACTTAATCAGCTCCAGGGTGACCTACAAGTGAGTTGTCTACCAAATTTTGTAAAATTTGGTCAATTAGTTTTTCAATTAGAGTGGATATAGACAATTTTTGCGGACCATTTAGCAAAAAAAGGCGGGTTGTTTTTATCCAGAATCGTACCCAAAACTAATCAGCACCAGGGTCATACATAAATGACTTACCTACCAAATTTTATGAAATTCGGTCAATTTGTTTTTGAGTTAGAGTGGATACATACATTGCACAGACAGACGCACACATAGACGTCACGTTAAAAATAGTTTTTTCGTATTCTAGAAGTCCCGAAACGTGTAGATCCGTCGAAAACTCGAGTTGCGATTTTCGGTATGTTTTCAATACCTTCCCTATACATTACCATGTATTGCAGGGAGAGTAAAAATCTGATGTGAGCAGCACATGACTTTCCCTGCAGACTCAGATTCATTTTTTCTTTATTTCTTTAAGAACTCAATAAATTGAGTTTAATTGCACAAAACGACACTAAATTTGCATTTTTAATTCAATTTCTGCTTTTATTTGGTAATTGGACATTTTTCCATACCAAAGGCCGGCATAAAAAAAAGTGAAAAATCTCAAATACCTCGAGAACGGTTAGTTCTTGAGTAATAAAATTGTTCTTATTCTTTTCCTCGTCAAAAATTACGTATAAAACAAGCATTTACTTGATACATTTGAACATACGTAGCCTTTTTTAGATATTGGCGATTTTTGTAGACCATTTCGTAAAAAAAGGCAGGTTGTTCTTTTCCGAATCGTACCAAAATCTAATCAGCAACAGAGTATCCCACATGTAATTTATCTACCAAATTTTGTGAAATTTGGTCAATTAGTATTTCAGCTAGAGTGAATACATGAGATTTTTGAGGGTCGTTTCGCAAAAAAAGGCGGGTTCTTTCTTTCCAAATTATACCAAAAACTAATCAGCACCAGGGTCACACCCAAGGGTCTTACCTACCAAATTTTTATGAAATTCGGTCCATTAGTTTTTGAGTTAGAGTGGATACATACATTGCACAGACACACACACAGACGTCACGCTAAAAATAGTTTTTTCGTATTCTAGAGGTCTCGAAACGCGTAGATTCGTCGAAAACTCGAGTTGCGATTTTCGACAAGATTCCAATATTTTCCCTATAAATTACCATGTATTGCAGGGAAAGTAAAAATTTGATGTGGGCAGCACATGTCTTTCCCTGCAGACTTAAATTCATATGTTCTTTATTTCTTTAATAATTCAATAGATTGAGTTTAATTGCACCAAATAACACTAAATTTGCATTTTTAATTCAATTTTTATTTTTATTTGGTAATTGGACATTTTTCCGATAGCGGCGTAACAAAAATGGAAGAAATCTCAAATATCTTGAGAACGGTTAGTCCTAAAGTATAATGGAGTGTTTTATATTCTTTTCCTCGTCAAAAATTGCGTATAAAACAAGAATTTAATTGATATATTTCAGCATACATAGTCTTTTTTTTTTATTTTTTAGATTTTGGCGATTTTTGCGGGCTCTTTCGTAAAAAAAAGCAGGTTGTTATTTTCTGAATCGAACCAAAATCAAATCAGCACCAAAGTGTCCCACAAGTAACTTATCTACCAAATATTGTGAAATTTGGTCAATTAGTATTTTAGCTAGGGTGGATACATGAATTTTTTGCGGGCCATTTTGTAAAAAAAAGCGGGTTATTTTCTTCCGAATCGTACCAAATTCTAATCAGCACCAGAGTATCCAGCAAGTAACTTATTTACCGGATTTTGTGAAATTTGGTAAATTAGTATTTTAGCTAGAGCGGATAAATAAAATTTTTACGGGCCATTTTGCAAAAAAAGGCGGATTCTGTTTTTACGAATCGGACCAAAAACTAATCAGCACCAGGGTCACATCCAAGTGACTTACCTACCAAATTTTATGAAATTTGGCCCATTAGTTTTTGAGTTAGAGTGGATACATACATTGCACAGAAACACAGACGTCACGCTAAAAATAGTTTTTTCGTATTCTAGAGGTCTCGAAACGTGTAGATCCGTCGAAAACTCAAGTTGCGATTTTCGACATGATTCCAATACTTTCCCTATACATTACCATGTATTGCAGGGAAAGTAAAAATCTGATGTGAGCAGCACAGGACTTTCTCTGCAGACTTACATCCACGTTCTCTTTATTTTAATTAAATTTAATTCACTTTTATTTCAATATTTGTTCTCATTTGGTAACTGGACTTATTTTCAAAGGTGGCGTAGAGAAAATACGAAAAAAAGAAATATCTCGAGAACAGCTAGACCTAGTGTAATGGGGTTGGTCTTATTCTTTTCTTCGTTATAAATTACGTATAAAACAAGCATTTAATGGATATATTTGAGCATACGTAGATTTTTATTTTATATTTGGGCGATTTTTGAGGGCCATTTTGCAAAAAAAGTCAGGTTATTTTTTTCCGAATCGTACCAAAATATAATCAGCACCAAAGTGACCCACAAGCGACTTATCTACCGAATTTTGTGAAATTCGGTCCATTAGATTTTCATCTAGAGTGGATACAGGCTTTTAAGGGCCATTTTGCAAAAAAAAAAGGCGAGTTCTTTTATCCCGAATCGTACCCAAAACTAATCAGCACTAGATTCGCCCACAAGTGACTTACATACCAAATATTTTATGAAATTCGGTCAATTAATTTTTTAGTTAGAGTAGATAGAAAATCTGCACAGACAGACACACACACACATACACAGCCGTCACGTTAAAAATAGTTTTTCGTATTCTAGAGGTCTCGAAATGCGTAGATCCGTCGAAAACTCGAGTTGCGATTTTCGGCATGATTCCAAAACTTTCCATTTACATTACCATGTATTGCAGGGAAATTAAAAATCTGATGTGGGCAGCACATGACTTTCTCTGCAAACTCAAATTCATATTTTCTTTATTTCTTTAATAATTCATCAGATTGAATTTAATTGAACCAAATAACACCAAATTTGTATTTTTAATTCAATTTTTGTGTTTATTTGGTAATTGGACATTTTTCCGAAATCGGAGTAACAAAAATGCAAGAAATCTCAAAAATCTTGAGAACGGTTAGTTCTAAAGTATAATAGAGTATGTCATATTATTTTCGTCTTCAAAAATTGCGTATAAAACAATAATTAATTTTATACATTTGAGCATATACTACTTAGTCTTTTTTTTTTAGATTTTGGCGATTATGGCGGGCCATTTCGTAAAAAAAAGCAGGTTGTTCTTTTCCGAATCATACCAAAATCTAACCAGCACCAGAGTATCCAACAAGTAACTTATCTATCAAATTTTGTGAAATTTGGTCAATTAGTATTTTAGCTAGAGTGGATACATGAAATTTTTGTGGGCCATTTCGTAAAAAAAGGCGGGTTCTTCTTTTCCGAATCATATCACATTCTAATCAGCACTAGAGTATCCAACAAGTAACTTATCTACCAAATTTTGTGAAATTTGGTTATCAGTATTTTAGCTAGAACGGATACATGAAATTTTTACGAGTCATTTCGCAAAAACATGCGGATTCTGTTTTTACGAATCGTATCAAAAACTAATCAGCACCAGGGTCACATCCAAGTGACTTACCTACCAAATTTTATGAAATTCGGCCCATTAGTTTTTGAGTTAGAGTGGATACATACATTGCACAGACACACAGACGTCAAGCTAAAAATAGTTTTTACTTTCCCTGCAATACATGGTAATGTATAGGGAAAGTATTGGAATCATGTCGAAAATCGCAACTCGAGTTTTCGACGGATCTATACGTTTCGAGACCTCTAGAATACGAAAAAACCATTTTTAGCGTGACGTCTGTGTGTGTCTGTCTGTGCATATTTTGTATCCACTCTAACTAAAAAACTAATGGACCGAATTTCACAAAATTTGGTAGGTAAGTCACTTGTGGGCGAATCTGGCGCTGATTAGTTTTGGGTACGATTCGTGATAACAGAACCGGCCTTTTTTTGCGAATTGGCCCGCAAAAGCTTGTATCCACTCTAACTGAAAAACTAATGGACCGAATTTCACAAAATTCGGTAGATGAGTTACTTGTGGGATACCCTGTTGCTGATTAGATTTTGGTACAATTCGGAAAAAAAATAACCTGCCTCTTTTTGAAAAATGGCCCGCAAAAATCGTCAAAATCTAAACTAAAGAACTAGGTATACTTAAATATATCCATTAAATGTTCGTTTAATATGTAATTTTTAACGACGAAAAGAATAAGACCAACCCCATTACATCAGGACTAGCCGTTCTCGAGATATTTTAGTTTTTCGTATTTTCTCTACGCCACCTTTGAAAATAAGTCCGGTTACCGAATGACAACGAAAATTGAATTAAAAGTGAAATAAATTTAATTAAAATAAAAAGAACGTGAATATAAGTCTGCAGCGAAAGTCATGTGCTGCCCACATCAGATTTTTACTTTCCCTGCAATACATGGTAATACATAGGGAAAGTATTGGAATCATGTCGAAAATCGCAACTCGAGTTTTCGACGGATCTACACGTTTCAAGACCTCTATAATACGAAAAAACTATTTTTAGCGTGACGTCTGTGTGTGTGTCTGTCTGTCTGTGCAATGTATGTATCCACTCTAACTGAAAAACTAATAGACCGAATTTCATAAAATTTGGTAGGTAAGACTCTTGGGCGTGATGCTGGTGCTGATTAGTTTTGGGTACAATTCAGAAAAAAAAGAACTCTCCTTTTTTTGCGAAATGGCCCGCAAAAATCTCAAGTATTTACTCTAGCTGAAATATTAATTGACCAAATTTCACAAAATTTAGTAGATAGATCACTTGTGGGATACTCTGGTGCTGATTAAATTTTGGTAAGCTTCGGGAAAGAACAACCTGCCCTTTTTTACGAAAGGCCTGCAAAAATCGCCAATATCTAAAGAAAAGACTACGTATGTTCAAATGTATCAATTAAATGCTTGTTTTATACGTAATTTTTGACGAAAAAAAGAATAAGAACAACTCTATTACTCTAGGTCTACCCGTTCTCGAGATATTTGAGAATGTTCGCATTTTTTTATGCCGTCTTTGGTATTGAAAAATGTACAATTACCAAATAAAAGCAGAAATTGAATTAAAAATTAAAAATATGTGTTAGTTTGTACAATTAAACTCAATTTAATGAGTTCTTAAAGAAATATAGAAATAATTAATTCGAGTCTGCAAGAAAAGTCATGTGCTGCCCACATCACTTTTTTTCGTATTCTAGCGGCCTCGAAACGGGTAGATCCGTCGAAAACTCGAGTTGCAATTTTCAACATGATTTCAATACTTTCCCTATACATTACCATGTATTGCAGGGAAAGTAAAAATCTGATGTGAGCAGCACATGACTTTCCCTGCAGACTTATATCCACGTTCTCTGTATTTTAATTAAATTTATTCCACTTTTAATTCAATTTCCGTTCTCATTCGGTAACCGGACTTATTTTCAAAGGTGGGTAGAGAAAATACGAAAAACTAAAATATCTCGAGAACGGTTAGTCCTAATGTAATGGGGTTGGTCTTATTCTTTTCTTCGCTAAAAATTACGTATTAAACAAGCATTTAATGGGATATATTTGAGCATACATAGTTCTTTAGTTTAGATTTGGACGATTTTTGAGGGCCATTTTGCAAAAAAAGGCAGGTTATTTTTTCCGAATCATACCAAAATCTAATCAGCACCAGGATGACCCACAAATGACTCATCTGCCGACTTTTGTGAAATTCGGTCCATTAGTTTTTTAGTTAGAGTGGATACAAGCTTTTGCGGGCCATTTCGCAAAAATATGCGGATTCTTTTATCCCGAATCGTACCCAAAACTAATCAGCACCAGACTCGCCCACAAGTGATTTACGTACCAAATTTTGTGAAATTCGGTGCATTAGTTTTTTAGTTATAGTGGATCCAAAATCTGCACAGACACACAGCAGACAGACACACAGACACACACACAGACGTCACGCTAAAAATGATTTTTTCGTATTCTAGAGGTCTTGAAACGTGTACATCCGTCGAAAACTCGAGTTGCGATTTTCGACATGATTCCAATACTTTCTCTATACATTACCATGTATTGCAGGGAAAGTAAAAATAGGCATTTCCTTTAATTTTACAGGTATTTTCCGTAGACTGTAATTTTGTTCAGAAATCCGTCATAATTGGCACCTCTGTTGGGGTTCTTAATGCATATAGTGGCATACGCAAAAACCGAATATTTCAATCTCATCATGATGCAGTCTCATCCATCAATTCCTTTCCCACATCACAAACCACAAATTCTTACACTCCTCTCCAGTGTTTTGATGAATAACTCACCTTAAGCAGTTCCAGAAAAAAATAAAAAATAAATAAATATATATATTAATGGCCAGACACTTGATTAACTCCTGAAAATATAAATGTTGTTTAATCAAATGCATGCCTACGATTTTGTTTACTTCAGAAGAGGGGTTAAAGGGAATGTTTTAATTTTTTTTTCTATTTTACTTTTGATTCCACTAATGAAATACTGATTTGGTAATAGTAAAGAAAAAAAATCTGATGTGGGAAGCACATGACTTTCCTTATATAATGCAATGAATTTACTATTTTTACAGCAAAAAAACATATGTTATGCGTATAGTAGATAATTATATTCTTCCCAAGGCATTGAATTTTCGTCAATCGTCATTTTCATTGATTTAGCGTCATTTTTATCCATTTGGACAGATTTTCGCTAATTGAGCAACATTTTTATCCATTTGGAGAGATTTTCGCTAATTGGACAACATTTTAAAAAGTCGCCAAGTTGACGACATTCCGCCAAATTCGTCATCAAAATCTCGCCAAGCGTTATGGACGGAGAAATAAGTTATTCTTATAGTAGATAAATGACTATTGGAGTTCAAATACAAAAGTATTATTCAATTGTTTGCTCATGTATGGAACAAGCTAGATCCACGAGAATGATGTCGCCAAATTTATCGCATGATATTGCATATGAAAAGTGAACATGTTTCTCAACAGTTAATATATATATATATTTTAATTTATGGGGTTTTTTGATAAATTTATATATAAAATGTGCAACATCTCGAGAACGGTTCATGCTAGAGTTCTAAAGTTTGACAATATGTTTTTAAGGAAAAATTACATAACAAATGTCTAGTCTATTTTCGTAATTTAATTAAAGGTTTTGATTTTTTGATGATTTTTTCAAAATTTCACTCACAAATTTAGGGGGTTCTGAACATTCGATTGCGTTTAAAAAAGGCTTCCAGTATTCAGGGATTGTGATTTTTGCACCAAATTTTATTCGAATCGCATCATTCGTTCGTGAGATATCGTCTCCACAGGCTCACACACAGACATCACCACAAAACTGTTTGATTCGTGATCAGGGATGCTTGAAACGTGGTCTACCATCGGAAACTCGAATTCTCGAATACTTTTCTTATACATTATGTATATAGCAAATAGGATAGTAATAAAAGTATTTTGAGCTTTCTCATTTTATTCCTTAACGAGGAGATAAATTCTACAGATCATCGATTTATAACTTCCTTTCTGAGATCATCAGAAAAATAGGGAAAAAGTAAAATTTCAAATAAGATAGGAAAAATAGGAGCTATGCGGTCCCTGAATTTGCATGCCTAGTTTCGCTGCTGTCGTTAAAATTTTTATGGGTGCATATATTACTTTCCTTATACACACAATAATGTATAAGGAAAGTATTATGACGGGTCGAAAATTCGAATTTGAGTTTTCGACGGAAGAGCACGTTTCAAGCATCCCTGATCGCGAATCAAACATTTTTGAGGTGATGCCTGTGTGTGTGTGTGTGAGTCTGTGTAGACGATAACTGACGAACGAAATTTGGTAAAAAAAATTACAATCCGTGAACACTGGAAGCCTATTGTTTTTATACGCAATCGAATGCTCAGACCCCCCTCCCCCCCCTAAATTTTCGAATGAAATTTTGAAAAAAATCATCAAAAAATCAAAACATATACTAAAGTTACGCAAATAGACATTTCTTATGTAATTTTTCATTAGAAAACGATTAACATAAATTTTAGAAGGCTCGCATGAACCGTTCTCGAGATATTCACATTTATTAAAAAAATTATCAAAAAATTATATAAAATTTAAAAAAAAATGTATTAAAAAACATGTTCACTTTTCATATGTAATATCATGCGATAAATTTGGTGGCATCATTCTCGTGGATCTAGCTCGTTCCATTCATGAAAAAAGATACTTTGAGTAATACGTCTGTATTTAAAGGCCAATAGTCATTTATCTCCTATAAGAATAAATTATTTCTCAGTCCATAACGCTTGGCGAAATTTTGGCGGAATGTCGCCAACTTGGCAACTTTTTTAAATGTTACCAAATTAAAGAAAATCTAGCCAAATGGATAAAAATGACGCTAAATCAATGAAAATAACGACTGATTGACGAAAATTCAATATCTTGGAAAAAATGTAAGTATCTATTATAAGAATAGCCTATTTTGCTTTTACTGTAAAAGCAGTAAATTCATTGCATTATACAAGGAAAGTCATGTGCGGTCCACATCAGATTTTTTTTTTTTATATAACAGAGTGTAATATACGAGAAAACTATTTTAAACAAACAATAAAAGTGAAAAATACTTACAAGGTTACAGTTTTCTCTCCTTTACAGCGAATACATCTTTTGGGTCTAAAAAAATTAAAATAAATACAAATTTACCGAAAAGAATATTATTTATGAGCACACAATCTATATAAATAAAAATGAAAATCTGTCTGTCTGTCTGTCTGTCTGTCTGTCTGTCTGTCTGTCTGTCTGTCTGTCTGTCTGTCTGTCTGTTTGTCACACCATCACGGGAGAACGGCTGAACCGAATTTGATGAAATTTTGTGGGTAGCCCAGAAATAGCCCCACTTAAAATTATATCCGTGTTTTGAGTTTCTACGACCAGTGGTTCTCGAGATATTAGTAAAAAACGAAATTTTCGTTTGTCTCATCATCACGGAAAAACGGCTAAACCGAATTTAATGAAATTTGGTGAATAGCCTTGAAATATCCCCCCATAAATTTTATCCAAGTTTCGAGTTTCTAAGACCTGGGGTTGTCGAGATATTAATGAAAAACGGAACTTTTTCCTAGGAGTTCTACTCCCTAACTCCGTGGTTTATCCAAACGAAAAGCTTGAAAATCGTTTGAAAGTGAATTAAAATTTAATCTCTGAGTTTGATGGGAGATTTTTTGCGTTAATTAGTCCCTTTCTGAAAACATGAATTGTTTGAAACATAATTTAAAGGGGAAATCTATCTCCATGGTTCATGGTTTATTTAAAACAAGCTTTTACGGAACAATGAGAAGTATAGAGAAATCAAAATCGTTATTTAATTTCGCAGTTTATGTTATAAGACATGACATATTTAACATGTTATAAGATTCTATCTTATATCATGTTACTCAGAAACGCAATTAAATTAAATCTGTCTGTTAATTTTAATAATTATTTTTTCGATTTGAATAATAAATAAATGGATATAAAAATATATTTTAGAAAAGAACGATTTGATTTTTCTTATAGCATTTTTGACTGGATAATAGCAATTACGGTCTTCAGGTTTAAAAATTATTATTATTTATATTTTCGTGGATTATTGATTCAAGGATTATTGATATTTTCAAGTTATTATGCAATTATTTTATTATGACAAAAATTGTTTAAACTCATATATTGTATGTTGTACGAATCTTCTACAAATACACGTGTATATCTTTTAATCTACGAGAATATAAGTAGTACAGGTATATTGACATATGTTTTGATATATATTGGCATATATTGGAATCAATTACGACCTTCTGGTATAAAGAGTACGGATATTATTGATGTTTTCAATTTATTACGTCATCTCTTTTATTTTGGCAAATATTTTTGAGACGCATATTGTAATACGGGTAATCTTCTACTAACACATTGGCATATTTTCTGATCTGCGACAATATAATTAGTACGGGGTTGCTTATATTCATTCAATTCCTATTTTTTCTTCTGTAAATTTGCTTACAAAAGGGGGCAGGATGTTTTATTCTTCAGATCTGATCGTGAAGATAATTTTGCATAGTGAGAACATATATTCTTAAACTTCTCTTTAGGAGCAATAAATTTAATATTTTAACAGAATTTGCACATGATTGCGAACTTTAAGTTTCTTTAAATTATACACTCCGTACGAATAACGGGTGTGCTGTTAGTGGTTAATAAATTTTAACATTTTAGGAGGATATATCATGTTGCTCGGCATCGCAATTAAATTAAATGTGTTTGTTAATGTTTTTATTATTTTTTTTCGATTTAAATAATAAATAAATGGATAAATGGATATAAAAGTATATCTTATGAATGGACGGTTTGATTTTTCTTTTAATTATATTAATTGCTGACTGCGTACATCAATTGCATTTATTTTGGCAAAGAGTTTTCAAGCTTATATCGTATTTAGCTACTAAACTCATATATTGTGTTTAGCCAATAAATTCATATAGCCGATTGTTGAAACAGAAAAAGAGTAGAGCGGGTATATCTTCTAATACAATTGTAGAGTTTTCATTTAGTATATTGAAACGGGATAAGAATGTTTCATCCAGATCTGCAAATTCAAAGCTACGAATTTGGAGGGATATCGCTAATTTGACAACTTTTCTTAAACTTTGCCAAATTGACGGAAATGTCGCCAAATTGATATAAACGTCACACAAACAGCTGCCATAAACCTTCGGGTTGGTCGTGTGGCTTGGGTCTTCTACATATCAATGAATTTTTTTTTTGTTTTGTTAGAAGAGAGTACTGAAATGATGTTTGGTTAGCATTTATTTGTCAGACCAACCATCCTACTTAGTAATACATTTAGCGAATTTTTAAAATGTCACCAAATTGATAAAAATGTTTTCAAATCTATAAAAATATCTTGAAATTGATAAAATTGCGCTACATAAATGATATTAATTGTTTTTTGTTAGGGAATAGTATTGTGATGATATTTCGTCAATTTGTCGCAAAGTGGAACTGTCAGTTCTACAGTCCCACTTGGCGATAAATTTGGCGATTTTTTAAAATGTCGCTAATTTGACGAAACTGTCGCCAAATGTTCCATAGAAATATAACTATTTAGACGATATTTTTTCTACCAATTTATTTGAAGCAAATGATATCATGTCGCTTAGCAACGGATTTAAATCCAATGTGTTTATGCGGCAGACGATTTTTATTAAATCCTTTCCGATTTGAATAATGAAGATATGTATATAAAATAAATTTCATTGCCATTTCATTTTGGACTGGATAATATCAATTATACTCTTCAGGTTTAAACATTATTATTATTGATATTTTCCGGAATTATTGATTCAGGGATTATTGATATTTTTAAGTTATTACGCCATTGTTTTATTGCGGCAAAAATTGCTGACACACGCATATTGTACGTTGTACGAGTAATCTTCTAGGAATGCACGGGTATATCTTCTAACCTACGAGAATATAAGTACAGGTATATTGGCATATATATTGGAATCAAGTACAGTCTTCTGGTATGAAGATTAAGGGGATTAATTATATATTCAATTTATTACGTCGTCTGTTGTATTTTACCAAAAAACATTTGTGACTCATATTGCAAAACGGGTAATCTTCTACTAATAATCGGACATTATAAGTAGTACGTGTATATCTTCCCATATAATTTTAGCACTTTAATTTTGACATATATTGGAATAAATGACTGTCTTCAGATTTAAAGATTACGGGTTTATTGGTATTTTCAATTTATACATGTAATCTACTAATACAGGCTAAATGTATTACTAATTAGCCTGTATACTATTACTATAAAATAATTACTTTTAATATTAATGTAATTACTATAAAATTTTCTAATATTCGCGTATATAATTAGTACGGGTCCCATACAATTTTAACGCTTTTATTTTGCATATATTGATTCAATTCCATATTTTTTTTATATTTGCTTACATAAGGGGTCCAAGATGTTTTATTCTTCAGATATGTCCATGAAGATAATTTTATATAGCGAGAACAGAGATTCTTAAACTTCTTTTTAGGAGCATTATATTAAATATTTTAACAGAATATTTTGATTAAACATGTCATTTAGTATACTATAAGAATTTGAGCATGATTATGAATTTCAAGTTTCTTTATATTATATACTCCGTACGAAGAACGGGTATGCTGCTAGTCTATATAAATAAAAATGAAAATCTGTCTGTCTGTCTGTCTGTCTGTCTGTCTGTCTGTCTGTTTGTCACACCATCACGGGAGAACGGCTGAACCGAATTTGATGAAATTTTGTGGGTAGCCCAGAAATAGCCCCACTTAAAATTATATCTGTGTTTTGAGTTTCTACGACCAGTGGTTCTCGAGATATTAGTAAAAAACGAAATTTTCTTTTGTCTCATCATCACGGAAAAACGGCTGAACCGAATTTAATGAAATTTGGTGAATAGCCTTGAAATATCCCCCCATAAATTTTGTCCAAGTTTCGAGTTTCTAAGACCTGGGGTTGTCGAGATATTAATGAAAAACGGAACTTTTTCCTAGGAGTTCTACTCCCTAACTCCGTGGTTTATCCAAACGAAAAGCTTGAAAATCGTTTGAAAGTGAATTAAAATTTAATCTCTGAGTTTGATGGGAGATTTTTTGCGTTAATTAGTCACTTTCTGAAAAAATGAATTGTTTGAAACATGATTTAAAGGGGAAATCTATCTCCATGGTTCATGGTTTATTTAAAACAAGCTTTTGCGGAACAATGAGAAGTATAGAGAAATCAAAATCGTTATTTAATTTCGCAGTTTATGTTATAAGACATGACATATTTAACATGTTATAAGATTCTATCTTATATCATGTTACTCAGAAACGCAATTAAATTAAATCTGTCTGTTAATTTTAATAATTATTTTTTCGATTTGAATAATAAATAAATGGATATAAAAATATATTTTAGAAAAGAACGATTTGATTTTTCTTATAGCATTTTTGACTGGATAATATCAATTACGGTCTTCAGGTTTAAAAATTATTATTATTTATATTTTCGGGGATTATTGATTCAAGGATTATTGATATTTTCAAGTTATTATGCAATTATTTTATTATGACAAAAATTGTTTAAACTCATATATTGTATGTTGTACGAATCTTCTACAAATACACGTGTATATCTTTTAATCTACGAGAATATAAGTAGTACAAGTATATTGACATATGTTTTGATATATATTGGCATATATTGGAATCAATTACGACCTTCTGGTATAAAGAGTACGGATATTATTGATGTTTTCAATTTATTACGTCATCTCTTTTATTTTGGCAAATATTTTTGAGACGCATATTGTAATACGGGTAATCTTCTACTAACACATTGGCATATTTTCTGATCTGCGACAATATAATTAGTACGGGGTTGCATATATTCATTCAATTCCTATTTTTTCTTCTGTAAATTTGCTTACAAAAGGGGGCAGGATGTTTTATTCTTCAGATCTGATCGTGAAGATAATTTTGCATAGTGAGAACATATATTCTTAAACTTCTCTTTAGGAGCAATAAATTTAATATTTTAACAGAATTTGCACATGATTGCGAACTATAAGTTTCTTTAAATTATACACTCCGTACGAATAACGGGTGTGCTGTTAGTGGTTAATAAATTTTAACATTTTAGGAGGATATATCATGTTGCTCGGCATCGCAATTAAATTAAATGTGTTTGTTAATGTTTTTATTATTTTTTTTCGATTTAAATAATAAATAAATGGATAAATGGATATAAAAGTATATCTTATGAATGGACGGTTTGATTTTTCTTTTAATTATATTAATTGCTGACTGCGTACATCAATTTCATTTATTTTGGCAAAGAGTTTTCAAGCTTATATCGTATTTAGCTACTAAACTCATATATTGTGTTAATTTGCGCTACATAAATGATATTAATTGTTTTTTGTTAGGGGATAGTATTGTGATGATATTTCGTCAATTTGTCGCAAAGTGGAACTGTCAGTTCTACAGTCCCACTTGGCGATAAATTTGGCGATTTTTTAAAATGTCGCTAATTTGACGAAACAGTCGCCAAATGTTCCATAGAAATATAACTATTTAGACGATATTTTTTCTACCAATTTATTTGAAGCAAATGATATCATGTCTCTTAGCAACGGATTTAAATCCAATGTGTTTATGCGGCAGACGATTTTTATTAAATCCTTTCCGATTTGAATAATGAAGATATGTATATAAAATAAATTTCATTGCCATTTCATTTTGGACTGGATAATATCAATTATACTCTTCAGGTTTAAACATTATTATTATTGATATTTTCCGGAATTATTGATTCAGGGATTATTGATATTTTTAAGTTATTACGCCATTGGTTTATTGCGGCAAAAATTGCTGACACACGCATATTGTACGTTGTACGAGTAATCTTCTAACCTACGAGAATATAAGTAGTACAGGTATATTGGCATATATTTTGACATATATTGGCATATATATTGGAATCAAGTACAGTCTTCTGGTATGAAGATTAAGGGGATTAATTATATATTCAATTTATTACGTCGTCTGTTGTATTTTACCAAAAAACATTTGTGACTCATATTGCAAAACGGGTAATCTTCTACTAATAATCGGACATTATAAGTAGTATGGGTATATCTTCCCATATAATTTTAGCACCTTAATTTTGACATATATTGGAATAAATGACTGTCTTCAGATTTAAAGATTACGGGTTTATTGGTATTTTCAATTTATACACGTAATCTACTAATACAGGTTATATTTTCTAATATTCGCGTATATAATTAGTACGGGTCCCATACAATTTTAACGCTTTTATTTTGCATATATTGATTCAATTCCATATTTTTTTTATATTTGCTTACATAAGGGGTCCAAGATGTTTTATTCTTCAGATATGTCGATGAAGATAATTTTATGTAGCGAGAACAGAGATTCTTAAACTTCTTTTTAGGAGCATTATATTAACAGAATATTTTGATTAAACATGTCATTTAGTATACTATAAGAATTTGGGCATGATTATGAATTTCAAGTTTCTTTATATTATATACTCCGTACGAAGAACGGGTATGCTGCTAGTCTATATAAATAAAAATGAAAATATGTCTGTCTGTCTGTCTCATCATCAAGGGAGAACGGCTGAACCGAATTTGATGAAATTTTGTGAGTAGCCTGGAAATAGTCCCACTTAAAATTTAGTTCATGTATGGAGTTTCTACGATCAGTGGTTCTCGAGATATTATTGAAAAACGACATTTTCGTTTGTCTCATCATCACGGGAGAACGGCTGAATCGAATTTGATGAAATTTTGTGGATAGCCTTTAAATAGCCCCCCATAAATTTTGCCCAAGTTTCGAGTATCTAAGACCAGGGGTTGTCGAGATATTAATGAAAAACGAAACTTTTTCCTAAGAGTTCTACTCTCTAACTCCGTAGTTTATCCAAACGAAAAGCTTGAAAATCGTTTGAATGTGAATTAATTAAAACTGTATCTCTGAGTTTGGGAGGAGATTTTTTGCACTAATTAGTCACTTTCTGAAAGCATGAATTGTTTGAAACATGATTTAAATGGGTCATCTATCTCCTTGGTTTATATTTCATAAGCTTTTACTGAACAATGAAAAGTATAAAGAAATCAAAATGGCTATTAAATTTCGCATTTTATGAGGAAGATTCTATCTTATATCATGTTGCTCGGCAACGGAATGAAATTAAATGTGTTGTTAATATTTATTATTGTTTTTTCTATTTAAATAATAAATAAATAGATGTAAAAATATATTTTTAAATGAACGGTGATTGTGAGTGTTTGAAAACACAATCAACCCTTTTTAGTCCTTATCAAAGTTTCAACTCCTTTCTTAGTTCCTCGCATAGTGTTGCAAGAATCCATAAGCATGCTGACCAAGTTTACTCAAGGTATCCCATCCCATTTGCTTCTATGAACTCTACCAATTGGTTGCAAATGTTGGCAGCAGTACCAACATTAAGAGAAAAAGAAACTAAATGTTGAATAACTACATTATTTTGTTCAGGACAATCGTCGTCATATCGAAAAGTTTTCGAACGCCTGATGCAGAAACATTCACCCAGAGCCACAATTTGTATTATTAAAATGTGCATTGTCTAGTATCTACACATAAATAAAATTTGGTGGCAGTATCTTATGCGTGTTTTAAAGAAAATGTTTATGTTGTTCAGAAATATCTTTTCATAAAAATGTGGCAGAAAAGACTTTAGATATTTTAATAAGTTTTTTTCAAATAATATTAAAATATACTTCCACTGGAAGAGATGCCAACATCTGAAAGGGGTAATCAGTAGAAAAATCAGAAGTTTTCAGTAGTATTCAGTAAAACCGCATTGTTCATCAGTAAGATTTTAAGTATATTGAAAATATATATTTTAAAATCTTAGAATAAATTCAAAATGTATTTTTGGTAATTTAACTGAGTTAACTAAAACTGAATGGCACTATCTATGTGAAAATAATTAAGAAATTAACCTTTATAATTAACCAAAATATTTAAAATAAAATAGTTTTGTCAAGTTAATGTGCAACAATAGGGAAATGGAAGGAAAAGGTTAATTACGTACTCTCGGCAACGCCCGCGAAAAAAAATTGAATTTCATGATCATACTATTTATGTGAAAATAATTAATAAAATTAGCCTTTATAATCAAACAAAATATGAAAATAAGCTAGTTCAGTCAAGTTAATGTGCAACAATAGGGAGATGGAGATCGATGGAAAAGGATAACAGCGTTCTCTCGGCAACGACCGCTAAAAAAAAAAAAAAAAACGATCGTACTATTTATATAAAATAATTAAAAAGGTAACCTTTATAATCAACCAAAATATGAAAATAAGCTAGTTTAGTATAAAGTTAATCTGCAGTAATAAGGGGATGGAGATGGATGGAAAAAGGCAATTGTGTACTCTCAACAAAGCCCGAAAAGAAAGACTAAATTGCGCAATCTTATAATTTAAGATAAATATAATTTGTTTAGTAAAATATTTCTTTATTTTACTCGCACTATAAAAATAAATTAGGTCTATTGTTCTGATATGAAATCATTAGAAGAAGAAAATGGATGCAAACTGATAATTTTGGACTCTCAACAAAGCAGAGAATATGAATTGAATGGTGGGATGCATGGATTTCACGTAGTCTTGGGAGCAATGTCCGTAAAACCGTAAGATGAAGTAAAAATCCGTACAAACTACTGAAAATCCGTAAAAGTTGGTATCTCTGCACTGGTCGTATTTATAAAAATAATATACTCTTATGAAAGGGGTAAAAGTAAAATAAAGATTTTCAAGTGCTGCGGGAAGTTTGTTCCGAGACAAAAATTTACAACTTGTTTTTGATTGCCTTTCAGTGGGGGATTTTATGCTTCCACTTCCGGGTTAGAAAGATGAGCTTTATTTGCAGTCCGTTTTTTGGACGCTGCGTGCTGGGAGTACCAGAATAAATACGGCTTGTTACACGAGAACGTCTGCATTCTCGTGTAATAAGCTACATTTATTCTTTCACTACCCTGCACGCAGGATCTAAAAAACGGACGGCATACAACGCTCATCAGTCGTAGGCCGAAGCTCAATTAAGATAATAGCTCTGGTTAAAACCTCTCTGCGATTTTCTTTGAAAAGCGGAACTTTGAGGGAAAAAATGCATTTAAAAAAACTGAATTTTTCAGAAAACCCGGATTTTTTGGGATAAAAGCAAAACAAAAAAGCGGGCATTTTTGGGGAAAAGCAAAAATGAGGAATTCCACCGAAAAGCGAAAGAATCTCATGCCTGGATTTTAGAAAAAAAATGCAATTTTAGAAGAAAAAACCATTAAAAAAAAAAGAATTAAATGTCCATTTCATAAAAAAATCTCGGAAGTGGCAAGTTAAAATTTCCGGAAATTCCGGAACACAATCACCCCTGAAATTAAATGGAAAATCTGTCACCATGGTTTATTTTTTACAAGCTTTTACTCAACGATGAAAAGTATTAAGAAATCAAAATGGTTAATTAATTTTTAGTATTCTATGAGAATATATCATATTGCTCGGCAACGCAGTTAAATTAAATGTGTTTGTTAATGTCAGGGTTCCCACTCTTTTTGCAAAATAAAAAATAAGGAGTTTCTAAGAACTTTCTAAGTGCCCAATCAATATTTTATAAGGACTAATTGAGATAGGCAGTAAACCATATTGCGACCTTCATGGCACTACGGAAATGCACTAGGGTGTGATGTATATACATATTTCCAGAGCTAGAAGTTGCCCTATATTTTCTATATATTTTTTAAAATAGGAAAACCCCAGAAGCAGAATTTTTTCTATGTGTTGCATGCAGAACAAAGAAGTCTTGACACAAAACATAGAAAAATTCCTGCCTCCGGGGTTTTTCTTATTTTAAAAAATATAAAGGAAATATAGGACAACTTCTAGTTCTGTATTTGGGAAGAAACTAAACACTTTTTAAAAATTCCGCTAGTTTCGCAGTTTTCCTGTTCAATTGGGCTAGTTTTTTCAAAGAGTTGCGGTAAAGCATGACGGAAATTTTTCTGGTTGCAGATTTTTGGGCTACTTTCAGAAAAGTTCGATGATTTATTTTGGGGACAAATTTTGACGAACTTTTAGAAGGCCAGTAAATTTTATCTTGTAATTTCGGTAAATTTATGAATTTTAGTAGTTTTTGGTAATACTGCACGAAATCTCACAACACTAATCATTGGGCTAGTTTTCGCCAATTATTGGGCGTGATTTTTGGAAAAGACCTAGTAACACTGGGATATCGGGCAGTGAAGCTCAAAAACAGATAGAAAATGGAAAAGTGATAGCATCACAGGGAGAATTCGATCATCAGGGTTCTCCCTAGGAAAACTAATTAGGTGGGATTATCCTACCCTAACTTCAAAATTAAATGGGATTTTAAAAATTAACACAAGTAATTTTTATTTTTCTGGGTGGGATTTAGCAGCAAATTGCGGGAATCGCGCTCTAGGGAATCCCCTGATCATGCTCCAATTTCGGGGGAAAATAGGAGTGTTGATGAAAGTAGTTTTAAGGATCCATTAAAAGGAAAGCTAAAAATAAGGAGTTCTTAAGGAGTTTTTAAGAACTGTGGGAACCCTGAATGTTTATTATTATTTTTTCGATTTAAATAATAAATAAATAGGTATAAAAATTGTTGTGATACAACCATTCAAAAGACTTAATTAAAGAAAATAATATCAATTGAACGATTATATCCCAACACCTGATTGGGTCGGACACTCACATACAATTAAGAAGGGAAATTAATTGTTAATTTTTAATGGAATGGGACCGTATAGTGGGGAATAGAATTTTGAATATAAAGCAATGCGTTGTGTAATTAAATATTAAACCATACTTGTATGTGAGCGCCTTAAAATTACCTTACCTGTAAGTTGATCTCATTTTTTTCTAATTCTCTTTATTTATACTGGAAATCGAATTATATATGTATATCTTATGAATAGTATTATGTTTCATTATTTTTTCATTATTGTCTCATAGTCAATTCTAAAAAATAAATTCACCAATCGGACATGCCAAGTCACAGATTCCATCAATGATGTAATGACCACATCAAGAGCCCCTTTTCTACTGCACTCAAAGTTCACTCTCTTTGTAGAAGGAAAATGAAAATAATAGCAGGGTGTGGTTCCAAAATGTGAATTGAAACTGCACACAGGAATACCAATATGCACTTTGCTGTTGTAATATATTTCCCAATGTATAGATCAGATGATGAAATATTTTAATCTTCATGATGACTTGTTAACTCGTTTCTATATCTGAGAGCAAAATCTTTTAAAATAACCAACAAAAGGCAGGTGAAAGATATTAATAATAATTATGTCAAATTAATGTCCGATATAACGATTCTGCCATAAAATCAAAATTGCATAGTAACAGACATTACTTTCCTTGCATGAGACAAGAATTGCAATAGTAATTGTCAAAAAGGTAAAATCCACTGAAAATATCTATAGAGACACTTGCTGCTGTCAAACTGTGAAATAAATCAATATTCTTTAACTTGGTTCAAATTAACTTTAATAAGCAGTGATCAGTGATATACCTGATATAGTCATCAATTTATAAGAAATCCATTTGATATTAAACTCCTGCATTTACACTTCATAAATTATATACTCCACAGGAAAATTCTATAACTTGATTCACAAACAAAAACACAAAACAATATATATGTTTTTTTTTTATCCGTAAAAAAAAAATAATTTCATTTATAGCACTTAAAACCACGCGTACATATACATATATATATATATATATATATATATATATATATATATATATATATATATATATAAATATATATATATATATATATATATATGTGTATATGTGTATATATATATATATATATATATGTATGTGTATATATGTATATATATATTATATATAATTATTAATTATATAAATAAAAATGAAAAATAATAAACTAAGTCAAAAACATTAGAAAAATCAAAAAATAGGAAAATAAGATGCATTAACATTAATGTTTTGAATTTTATTTTCGCAAAAAAATGTAACTTTTGTCAGTATTGAAACTACGTTTTGAGCGCCCTTATAATGGTGTATAGTGGTATTCTCGATTATCCATTTTTCATATGAATTACTTGTTTAGTAGGAATTTTCATCTTTGATTCATATTCATATTCATGTTTGCATATTTGGGAAGTTGTATTCTGAATTGCTTGTCCAGTCTTCAGCTTAGACTCACTGGACGGGTTTGGGAGTAACTCCGTGAACGTTCGTACTGCCTCCCTGGTAGAATTTCGACTTGTTCAATCCGGTGCTTCTAGATTAAGCTGTTGAGGTTGATCGTGTATACATGTGGTAGAAGAATGGTTCATGCCGCATGGTAATACAATTTTCTTAATGTATCCTTTTTTCATTTTTTGTTGCCTGTAGTCTGAGTTTAAGTATTTATAGTAATGTACTATTGCTTAATCTGAAACAGGCATTTGTTTGGGTTAATTGGAATTAAATACTCAGACCTGACGATGAATTTAATTCTAATTAATCATCGAATTTGGGATGGTGCTGTTCTTTTCTCTTATCGGCATTATGGCTTTGAATTTGCTTCTATGGTGATGTTAATATTACTTGAATTGTATTTTTTTATTTTTACATAATTCTTATTATTACATTTCAAATATTTACCCATATACTTGTCTGCTGCATTATGCGCGTATTTTATATTGGTTTCTTATTTTCTGTCTAGTTGTTTACGAGTTTCTGTGGTAATATTCATTTTTAATTAGTTAGAACTGAATTACACTAAAGTTAGCTGCATTTGCGCTGAATTGGTGTCAAATTTTAACTTTATTTTTATTTTTATTTTTATCTCATTATCCCTAATCTTATCACTTTAAAATGTCTTGTAATTGTATTCCTAGGTAATAACTCTATTCTTAGCCATTGTTTTTGTGATCGATCTTAGTTTTTCATATATTGAATATCTTATTGTTTTTTGTGATCGTACGTAGCCTTTCATACGTTGAATCTCTGATTTGTTGAACCATTAAATAAATGTATATTTATTGGAAGAATTTGAATCCTGTATTTACAGCAATGGTTGTATTATTCCTATATTATTCTTAGATTATATTAGTTCTGAAGTAAATATTGTGTTTCATGTTGTATTGATGGATGTTAATTTGAATCAATTTATTCTGGAATAGTCAATGTGTATATGTATATTTTTCCACTATCTATCCTAGTTTTGCTTATTCCTAAGCATTTATTTAATCCAGGTTTTAATGTGTCTACACATTAGTTTATATATTTTCAAAGTGTTTTAGATGATCCATTAGTTTGAAAAATAATGGTACCTTTCATATGTTCTAATTGTGTCTCCACCTTTGTAATTGAATTAAGGTGCATTCTTGGATAAAGAGTCACTTTTTTTAATGCAAGTGCCTTTATTTTGGGGAAATAAAGGTTACAATCTTTCCCTATTACATGATGTCTTATTATAAAAAATTAGCGACTGGCAACTGGATGCTCTCTAACATCCAAGCTCGGTATTCGAGAACTTGTTGGGGTTCTCCTAGATCGTTATCCAGCTACCAACAATATCCTTTATCCTCTATGACTATTCCATCTTCATTCGGTACTTCCAGCCAGTATTCCTTGTTCACTTCATATAACTTTCAATCGTACAGCCATACATCACTAAATAACACACTTAAATTTAAATCTTGTAAATCTAATAGATGTAAAACTTGTCCGTTTGCTAATAGTAATCAGATCAATTGTAACAATAATCTTGTCTTCTGTAAAACATATAATTGTATCTACCAAATTGTATGTAAAAAATGTAATATGTCATATATAGGTCAAACCAGCAACCCTCTGCATCTCCGAATTAACGTACACAGGAATCACATAAAAAAATTTTTCAAATAATGCAACTTCCTTTAATGAATCAAAATTTGAATACGAACATTTTTCTAAACATGGGTTCGACAACATTGAAATTAGTATTCTGTGTATTCAAAAAAATTACTATGACAGATTGTTTCTTGAAAATGAATTCATTTGTGCATATAAAACTATTTTTCCATATGGACTCAATCAAATATTTAATCATCATAATATAGTTAAAAAGTCCTTTAATTCTCCTAATGAAGACCATAATATTTATAATTCCTTCAACAATCATAAAAGTAAATCAAAAAGAACTAAAAGAGCAAGTAAATATAATAAAAAATTGCCATCATTATCTGAACTAAAAAATGCCATCCTTCAGCAACATGCAAATTTTAAAATTACTTTTGATTGGAAACAATGTAAAAACTGGATTTTCGCAATTAAAAAACAGCAATTAAATATGGTATATAACCTTTTTCTAAGTACTGCATTTGATAACGTTCATTTTAAACATTTATTCTATGATTTGCTCATTACCAGAAGTAAAAATCTTAATGGTTATTTATATGTCACAGATGTAAACTTTAATGACGAATCAAAACAAAATACTAAAATAAACGAATATTGTACCTTGAATTTTACTAATTCTGTCTTAAATAATCTGAAGATAAATATTTTTTTAAAATCGGTTTCCAATTACTTTCCAGTCAAACATGTAAATCCTAAAATTGCTTATAAATATGATAAACCGCTAGGACGTTATATTTTCAACTATAATCAAATTGCCAAATCAGTAGATATTAATCAAAACTATGAATTGGATAAAGAGTCATATTGCCACTGTCATTTAGAAAAATACAAAGACTTCGTAGATAAACACCATGGGCATGTTATAACGGGAAATCTAAATATTATTAATTATGATGCACTAAGATCACTGATGTTACTGGGTACTAAGTACCGTCTACCTACTAAATTTAAACATAAATTAATTTGTAAAGGTTTATTTCTTGACTTAAATAAATTTATCTATAAAATCAGTTATAAATATCAAATGCCTGTAGAAGCCTTTAAACCCTGGAGAGTCTTAATAGAGCAATACTTAAATCATTATATATATAATCAGAAAATTAATAATTCATATAAACTTAATTCAATTAAAAATGATATTAAAGAAATACAAAATGATTTTGTCATTACATATGTCGATAAAGCATATGGAAACTACTCAATTATATGTAAATATTACTATAAAAATACCCTTCAGTCACACTTACTTAATAATCAAATCTATAATTTACATAAAACTAACCTTAAAATCTTATACAATAGAATATCAGCCAAATATAAGCAAATCCATCTAAAAAATAGTTGTAATAACATTCCATATATTGTTTTAGTACCCAAGTTTCATAAATCCCCTGTTGCTTTTCGAACCATTACCAGTGGGCATAATTCTTACATTACTAATGCTGGAAAATTATTATTAAAGATATTACATGAAATATCCTTGTCAGATGAAATCTCAAATAATTGTCATATTGTAAAAAACAGTTTTGAATTAGTTAAGAAATTGAAAACTCTTACAAATATTCGTAGTATTTATACCTTTGATTTCAAAGATTTGTTTAATAATATTAATATAGATGATCTGTATAAAGTTATATTAGGAATTTTTGAAAAATATAATATCAACCTAAAATATTCAAATTTTCTATTTAAAAAATTACTTAACTTCACTCTTTATGAGAATTATATTCAACATGGTGGTACTTTTTTTAAACAACAGGTTGGTATCCCACAAGGGGGGTGTGCCTCATCATTGTTAGCTAATCTGTATTTATTCTTCTATGAAAAAAACATTAATCCAAGCTTGCATAATATGCACATGTTTAGATATTTAGATGACATTTTATGTGTATCCCCAAATAATAATATCCCTATAGTATTAAACTTTTATCCAAAAAATTTACAATTAAATGCAAGTAATAATGACACAAATGTTGCAAACTTTTTAGATTTAAATTTAAATTTACAAAATTGTAATATGGTTATAAACTTGTATGATAAAAGACAGGATTTTAAATTTAATACATCAAAAATTCAACATTTTGACTCTTGTTTGCATATATCTGTATTTAGAAATATTATAATAAACCAGGCTCTTAGAATCAATAAAATTTGTGATGACGATTATAAATTAGCGCACTTTATGGAATTATTGAGTACAGCGACTAATAATGCATATCCCCCCAAGTTTGTTATTAAAATTATCAACTCAGTGTATCAAATTTCACTCGATAACATCCTAGAAAACATTCCCAATTATAGTGACTAACATACAGTAGGAAAAAAAAAAAAAAAAAAAAAAAAAATATATATATATATATATATATATATATATATATATATGTGTGTATATATATATATATATATATATATATATATGTATGTGTATATATGTATATATATATTATATATAATTATTAATTATATAAATAAAAATGAAAATAATAAACTAAGTCAAAAACATTAGAAAAATCAAAAAATAGGAAAATAAGATGCATTAACATTAATGTTTTGAATTTTATTTTCGCAAAAAATGTAACTTTTGTCAGTATTGAAACTACGTTTTGAGCGCCCTTATAATGGTGTATAGTGGTATTCTCGATTATCCATTTTTCATATGAATTACTTGTTTAGTAGGAATTTTCATCTTTGATTCATATTCATATTCATGTTTGCATATTTGGGAAGTTGTATTCTGAATTGCTTGTCCAGTCTTCAGCTTAGACTCACTGGACGGGTTTGGGAGTAACTCCGTGAACGTTCGTACTGCCTCCCTGGTAGAATTTCGACTTGTTCAATCCGGTGCTTCTAGATTAAGCTGTTGAGGTTGATCGTGTATACACGTGGTAGAAGAATGGTTCATGCCGCATGGTAATACAATTTTCTTAATGTATCCTTTTTTCATTTTTTGTTGCCTGTAGTCTGAGTTTAAGTATTTATAGTAATGTACTATTGCTTAATCTGAAACAGGCATTTGTTTGGGTTAATTGGAATTAAATACTCAGACCTGACGATGAATTTAATTCTAATTAATCATCGAATTTGGGATGGTGCTGTTCTTTTCTCTTATCGGCATTATGGCTTTGAATTTGCTTCTATGGTGATGTTAATATTACTTGAATTGTATTTTTTTATTTTTACATAATTCTTATTATTACATTTCAAATATATATATATATATATATATATATATATATATATATATATATATATAAATGGCAAAGCAAGGGGCCAAGGCCCCTTTGCCAACGAAAATCCAACACCTTCACTGTCCAGAAAATTCGAGAGAAGAGAGTGCATCAGCACTTTTCACACATAAGGGAAAATCTCCCGCCTAACTTGGCACGCTGTGATTGGCTGAAGCCACACACACCGTTGCCATGCCAAGAAAAGAAAAACTCCTGCTCAACCAGGGAGATTTAAAGGTTCCATGTCTCGCCTGAAACCGGATTTACCAACTGTCGAAAAAGGATGTCATTTTACCGCAGTAAGAAAGAGGATGTCATACACCATACATAAGAATATGAATACTGCAGCACACTATAATTAAAATTAATAAAAGAGACAATTGGCCTATTAATGAGTATATAAAATAAAAGCAATTTTGAATAGAATAATTTTGAATAATAATAAAGTAAAATAAAATATTTAATTTATAAAAAAAAAATGTTAATTTGGAATAATAAAATAAAGTGTTGTGACGTGTCACAACAAAAATATATCTTATAAATGAATGGTTTGATTTTTCTTTTAATTATATTAATTGCGGACTGTGTACATCACTTTCATTTATTTTGGCAAAGAATTTTCAAGCTTATATATTGTGTTTAGCTAATAAACTCATATATTATGTTTAGCTATAATAAACTCATATATTGTGTTTAGCCAATAAATTTATTTAGCCTATTGTTGAAACAGAAAAAGAGTAGAACGGGTATATCTTCTAATACAATTTTAGTGTTTTCATTTAGTATATACAAACGGCATTAAGATGTTTCATTTAGGTCTGCAAATTCAGAGCTACGAATTTGGTGGGATATCGCTAATTTGGCAACTTTTTTAAAACGTTGCCAAATTGACGGAAATGTCGCCAAATTGATAAAAACGACGCAAATCAATGAAATTTATTTTTTCTGTTAGAAGAGGATATAGAAATGATGTTTCGCTAGAATCTGTCAGACCAACCATCCTACTTAGTAACACATTTAGCGAATTTTTAAAATGTCACCAAACTGATAAAACTGTTTGTAAATCCATAAAAATATCTTGAAATTGATAAACTTGCATAAATAAAATTAATTGTGTTTTGATAGGGGACAGTATTGATATTTCGTCATTTTGTCGCCAAGTGGTACTGTCAGTTCTAGTCCCATTTGGCAATAAATTTGGCGACTTTTTGAAATGTCGGTAAATTGATGAAAATGTCGAAAAACCTTCCATAGAGATAACATTATTCAGACGATATTTTTTGCACCAATTTATTTGAAGCAAATGATATCATGTCGCTTAGCAACGGATTTAAATCCCACGTGTTTATGCGGCAGACGATTTTTATTAAATCTTTTCCGATTTGAATAATGAAGATATGTATATAAAATAAACTAGCAGCATACCCGTTCTTCATAAGGAGAATACAATATAAAAATAAACTTATAATTCGCAATCATGTGCAAATTCTGTTAAAATATCAAATTTATTGCTCCTACAGAGAAGTTTAAGAATATATGTTCTCACTATGAAAATTATCTTCACGGGCAGATCTGAAGAATAAAACATCCTGGCTAGCCCCTTTTGTAAGCAAATTTACAAAAAAAAAAGGAATTGAATCAATATATGCAAAATGAAAGCATTAAAATTGTATAGGACCCGTACTACTTATATACGCGAGTATTAGAAGCTATAACCTGTATTAGAACATTAGAAAAATTACCCGTATTACAATATGAGTCTCAAAAATCTTTGCCAAAATAAAAGAGATGACGTAATAAATTGAAAATATCAATAATCCCCGTATTCTTTATACCAGAAGGTCGTAATTGATTCCCATATATGCCAATATATATCAAAACATATGCCAATATAACTGTACTATTTATACTCTCGTAGATTAGAAGATATACCCGTGTATTTGTAGAAGATTACTCGTACAACGTACAATATATGATTTTAAACAATTTTTGTCATAATAAAACAATGGCATAACAACTTGAAAATATCAATAATCCCTGAATAAACAATCGCCGAAAATATCAATAATAATAACGTTTAAACCTGAAGACCGTAATTGATATATTATCCAGTCAAAATTGCTATAAGAAAAATCAAATTGTTCTTTTCAAAAATATATTTTTATATCCATTTGCTTATTATTCAAATCGAAAAAATAATAATTAAAATTAACAGACAGATTTAATTTAATTGCGTTTCTGAGCAACATGATATAAGATAGAATCTTAATCATAAACTGCGAAATTAAATAACCATTTTGATTTCTTTATACTTTTCATTGTTCAGTAAAAGCTTGTCTAAAATAAACCATGGAGATAGATTTCCCATTTAAATCATGTTTCAAACAATTCATGTTTTCAGAAAGTGACTAATTAGCGCAAAAAATCTCCCACCAAATTTAAAGATCAAATTTTAATTCACTTTCAAACGATTTTCAAGCTTTTCGTTTGGATAAACCACGGAGTTAGAGAGTAGAACTCCTAGGGAAAAGTTTCGTTTTTCATTAATATCTCGACAACCCCTGGTCTTAGTTACTCGAAACTTAGGCTAAATTTATGGGGGGCTATTTCAAGGCTATCCACAAAATTTCATCAAATTCGGTTCAACCGTTCTCCCGTAATGATGAGACAAACGAAAATTTCGTTTTTTACTAATATCTCGAGAACCATTGATCGTAAAAACTCCAAACATGGACTAAATTTTAAGTGGGACTATTTCCAGGCTACCCACAAAATTTCCTGAAATTCGGTTCAGCCGTTCTCCCGTGATGACGGGACAAACAGACAGACAGACAGATTTTCAATTTTATTTATATAGACTAGAAGCATACCCGTTCTTCGTACGGAGTATATAATATAAAGAAACTAATTCGCAATCATGTGCAAATTCTGATTGCTCCTAAAGAGACGTTTAAGAATATCTGTTCTCACTATGCAAAATTATCTTCACGGGCAGATTTGAAGAATAAAACATCTTGACCCCTTTTGTAAGCAAATTTACAAAAAAAAATTGAATCAATATATGTAACCCCGTACTACTTATATTGTCGCAGCATAGAAAATATGCTAGTGCGTTAGTAGAAGATTATCCGTATTACAATATGAGTCTCAAAAATATTTGCCAAAATAAAACAGATGACGTAATAAATTGAAAATATCAATAATCCCCGTATTCTTTATACGAGAAGGTCGTAATTGATTCCAATATATGCCAATATATGTCAAAACATATGCCAATATACCTGTACTACTTATATTCTCGTAGATTAGAAGATATACCCGTGCATTTGTAGAAGATTACTCGTACAACGTACAATATATGAGTTTAAACAATTTTTGTCATAATAAAACAATGGCTTAATAACTTGAAAATATCCATAATCCATGAATCAATAATCCCCGAAAATATCAATAATAATGTTTAAACCTGAAGACCGTAATTGATATTATCCAGTCAAAAATGAAATGTCAATGAAATTTATGTTATATACACATCTTTATTATTCAAATCGGAAAATATTTAATAAAAATCGTATGCCCCATAACACATTGGATTTACATCCGTTGGTAAACGACATGATATCATTCGCTTCCAATAAATTGATAGAAATCATTTCGTCTGAATAATGCTATCTCCATGGCAAGTTTGGCGACATTTTAGTCAATCTAGCGATAATTAAAAAAATCGCCAAATTTATCACCAAGTGGGACTGTAGAACTGATAATCCCATTTTGCGACAAACTGATAAAACATCATCAAAATACTATCACCTAACGAAACACAATTAATTTCATTTTTTAAGCGCAATTTTATCAATTTCATTATATTTTTATGGATTTACAAACATTTTTATTAATTTCATTATATTTTTATGGATTTACAAACATTTTTATCAATTTGTTGATATTTTAAGAATTCGCAAAATGTGTTACTAAGTAGCATGGATGGACTGGCCGACAAATGCTACCGAACCATCATTTCAGTACTCTTCTAAAAAAAAAAAAAAATTAATTGATTTGCGTCGCTTTTATCAATTTGGCGACATTTTCGTCAATTTCACATAGTTAAAGAAAAGTTGCCGAGTTAGCGATATTCCGCCAAATTCGTAGCTCTGAATTTGCAGATCTGAAGAATAAAACATCCTGATCCCGTTTGTATATACTAAATGAAAACACTAAAATTGTATTAGAAGATATACTGTTCTACTCTTTTTCTGTTTCAACAATCGGATAAATGAATTTGTTGGGTGAACACCATATATGAGTTTATTAGCTAAACACAATATATAAACTTAAAAACTCTTTGCCAAAATAAATGAAAGTGATGTACGCAGTCCACACTTAATATAATTAAAAGAAAAATCAAACCGTTCTTTTTTAAAATATATTTTTATGTCCATTTATTTATTATTCAAATAAAAAAAATAATAATTAAAATTAACAGACAGATTTAATTGCGTTTCTGAGCAACATGATATAAGATAGAATCTTCCTCATAAACTGCGAAATTAAATAACCATTTTGATTTCTTTATACTTTTGTTCAGTAAAAGTTTGTGAAAAATAAACCATGGAGATAGATTTTCCATTTAAATTCATGTTTAAAACAATTCATGCTTTCAGATATTGAACAATTTGCGCAAAATTCCTCCATCAAACTAAGAAATAAAATTATAATTCAGGTTGACGTTTTAAAGAAACGATTTTCATCCTCTCCGTTTGGATAAACCACGGAGTTAGAGAGTAGAACTCCTAGAAAAAAGTTCCGTTTTTCATTAATATCTCGACAACCCCTAGTCTTAGAAACCCGAAACTTGGACCAAATTTATAGGGGGCTATTCAAGGCTACCCACAAAATTTCATTAAATTCGGTTCAGCCGTTCTCTCGTGATGATGAGACAAACGAAAGTTTCGTTTTTTACTAATATCTCGTGAACCACTGATCTTAGAAACGCAAATCATTGATTAAATTTTAAGCGGGGCTATTTCCAGGCTACCCACAAAATTTCACCAAATTCGGTTCAGTCGTTCTCCCGTGATGATGGGAGAAACAGACAGACAGATTTTCCATTTTATTTATATAGATAAGGAAAGTATTGTGACGGGGTCAAAAATTCGAATTCAAGTTTTCGAGGAAAGAGCACTTTTTAAGCATCCCTGAACACGAATCATACGTTTTTGAGATGATGTCAGTGTGTGTGTGTGTGTGTGTGTGTGTGTGTCAGTGAGTCTGTGGAGACGATAACTGACGAACGAATTGAGCTATTCGAATAAATTTTGGTACAAAAATTGAAATCCATGAAAACTGGAAGCCTATTTTTTTTCATACGTAATTGGATGTTCAGAACCCCCTAAATTTTCGAGTAAAATTTTGAAAAAATCATCAAAAAATTAAAACCTTTAATAAACGTACGTAAATAGTCATTTCTTATGTAATTTTTCATTAGAAAACGATTGCCATAAATTTTAGAATGCTAGCATGAACCGTTCTCGAGATATTGCACATTTTTCAAAACAAGTATCAAAAAATCATATAAAACTAAAAAAAATATATTACCTATTGTGAAAGATGTTCACTTTTCATAAGTAATATCATGCGATAAATTTGGTGACATCATTCTCGTGGATCTAGCTAGTTCCATTTATGAAAAAAGATACTTTGTGTAATACTTTTGTATTAGAACGCCAAAAGTCATTTATCTGCTGTAAGAATAACTTATTTCTCCGTCCATAACGCTTTGCTAGATTTTGGCGATGAATTAAGTGGAATGTCGCCAACTTGGCGATTTTTTTAAAATGTTGTTAAAGTAAAGAAAAACTCGCCAAATGGATAAAAGTGACGCTAAATCAATGAAAATGACGATTCATTGACGGAAATTCAATATCTTGGAAAGAATATAAATATCTACTATAAAAATAATCTATTTTTTTTACTATAAAAATAGTAAATTCATTGCAATAAGGAAAGCTATGTGCTGCCCACATCAGATTTTTTTTACGTATTATCTGTTTATCTAAATTCTGAGCCAACGCAATTACAATATTTTTTATTTTAAATGATGAAATATTCATTGATTCTACATATAGAGGCAGACGATTTATATTACAATGGCGTTATTTTATAAGTTCATTTAGTGTAACTAGCATTGAGTTAGAAAGAAGGAGATAAAACTCCTATGGAAGAAATGCTTAAAAATGCCATAATGTTTTGAGAATTATATGTAAGTGTCGCTAGTGCTAATTAACACAACAGAAAGACGCAGTATTTAGTATATGTATTTGTGATTAGTTTTAAATTAAGAGTTAACTAATTATGAGTATAATTACCCAGTATTTTTTCATAGTAGTAGGATAGGGAGAGAATCTATGGAGATAAAAATAAATTGAAAGGTAAAATAATTTTGAATGAGTAGGAATATTCGTTATTGTTTCAGTTCTTACCTGCATTGCGTTAATTATTTATTTTTATAAAACTGATAGTTTAAAAAATATTTCAGGTCTTTCGCCATAGAAATTCATGCAATGCAGCTTATACCAGAGCTACCTAAATTATTGCCTTACACGATATTGGCGTTTTCTTAATGCGAAGTTTTACCCCCTTACTTTTACCTCCATGGTTACTGGCATTGTATTTTTTGAAGTTTTAAGTTTTCAAACATAATAAATTACTATGATATTTAAAAAAAATATCAACGCTGAATGTATCACAATTTAGAGACTCTTAAATAAAATTACATTTCCAGTTGAAAAGTGTTTTATAATCAATGCTTTATGCATGATTGAACTTTCTTGTTTATTATTCAAATCGAAAAAATAATAATTAAAATTATCAGATAGAGTTAATTTAATTGCGTTTCGTTTCTGAGCAACATGATATAAGATAGAATCTTCCTCATAAACTGCGAAATTCAAATCGAAAAAATAATAATTAGAATTAACAGAAAGATTTAGTTTAATTGCGTTTCTGATCAACATGACATATGATAGAATCTTCCTCATAAACTGCGAAATTATATAACCATTTTGATTTCTTTATACTTTTTATTGTTGAGTAAAAGCTTGTGAAAAATAAACTATGGAGATCGATTTTCCATTTAAATTCATGTTTCAAACAATTCATGTTTTTAGAATGTGATTAATTAGAGAAATAAATCTTCCACCAAACTCAAGAGATAAAGTTTTAATTCACTTTCAAACGATTTTCAACCTTTTCGTTTGGATAAACCACGGAGTTAGGGAGTAGAACTCATAGGAAAAAGTTTCGCTCTTCATTAATATCTCGACAGCCCCCGGTCTTAGAAACTCGGACTATATTTATGGGAGGCTATTCCAAGGATATCCACAAAATTTCATTAAATTCGGCGCAGCCGTTCTCCCGTGATGATGAGACAAACAAAAGTTTTGCGTTTCACTAAGATATCGAGAGCCACTGGTCGTAGATACTCAAAACTGAGACTAAATTTTTGGTGGGGATATTTCCAGGCTACCCACAAAATTTCATCAAATTCGGTTCATCCGTTCTCCCTTGATGATAAGACAAACAGACAGATTTTCAATTTTATTTATATAGACTAGCAGCATACCCGTTCTTCGTACGGAATATATAATATACAGAAACTTATAATTCGCAATCATGTGCAAATTCTGTTAAAATATTAAATTTATTGCTCCTAAAGAGAAGTTTAAGAATATCTGTTCTCACTATGCAAAATTATCTTCACGGGCAGATCTGAAGAATAAAACATTCTGGCCCCTTTTGTAAGCAAATTTACAAAAAAAAAAAAAAAAAAAAGGAATTGAATCAATATATGCAACCCCGTACTACTTATATTGTCGCAGATTAGAAAATATGCCAGTGTATTTGTAGAAAATTACCCGTATTACAATATGAGTCTCAAAAATATTTTCCAAAATAAAAGAGATGACGTAATAAATAAAAATATCAATAATACCCGTAAGGGTCATTCCATATGGGGACACCCGATGAGTGTTGCTCTATAGTCACAGATTTTTTTTAAATTTTTACCATGGATACACATGGTAATAAAACCCCCAAATCTGAATTTGTAATGTATATATCCCAATAATGACCCAGATACAGGCATTTGAAAAATGGTCATTTTTGCAAAATGGCGGCCATCTTGGATTTTGCACTAATGTTTAAAAATGTAATAGCGTGAGAACTAATGGCTCAAATTAAATAATTCTGGTACCAATTTAAGGCTATTTATATCAGGAATATAAGTGCCATATCAAAACAATTAAAAAGATATATTTTAATATCGTAATTACATGAAAATTGCAAAAATCACCTTCGGATTGATGGACAACTTAAATGGGCTATTAAAAAAATAGCACCTAATATTTTTTTATGAAACTTGGTACAAATACTAACTAATATGTGGGCTTTAAGTAAAAGAAAAATTAGAAAGGTAATATATCTTATTGCAGAGAAAAATAGCTTTAAAACATATATACATTTAGTTAACATTTGACATGCAGTGCTTTAATCATTTAAGAAAATATAATTTTTAAAAACAAATAATGAGCAAAAATAAAACATAGGCATTTTTTACAGACTAACTAGTATGTGTGCTTTAAGTAAAAAAAATAGAATGGTAATATTTAATTTAAATAATGACTAAAAAAATACTGTTATATGTATGGGAAATAAGTAAAATTTCTGGAGTGCTGAAAAATTCTAATAAAAATCTTCCTAGAAACCACACAGTTATCTCTCTTGTATTTTATTTTCTTATTTCAAATTTTAAGAAGATATTTTCTATATTCAGTAGAGCTAAAGGTGCATATTTTTCCCTAGTGGCCACTGGCTTCTAAACCAATTTCACCTTAGAGGCAGCAAGTACAATAATCTTTGGCATATTGGTTATAAATGACAACTATCACTTAATGCTGAAGCTTTACAGCATACATATAGTTAATTCCACAAAAAATAATTTGTAATTAGATAATATAAAACACCCAGTTTCATGAAAAGCATTAAAATAAAAAAAAATTAAACAGAACTACAGCATGTTGATCACCAAAACATATCTTTAGCCTTCTGCCAACTCCAAAGGAAACACTAGGCAATATTCCCTATCCAGTTGAAACAGGAGCAACAAACTAAACATAAACAAACAAGCTATTGGAGAAGAAAATTGTCCTACAGCACCAATATTGTTTCCGGAACATTTAAAAACACCTGCTTCTGGTCTTTGTGTACATAAGACATCAGCTGTCTATAGCCTCAAAATTTTCAACTCTAATACTCACATAGTTCTGTAATAGCAATTAAATACCAGTTGCCAGTTCCTGAAATGATTACTTGTACTGCATCATCTGTTTTTCTCTTAGGTTGAATTTAAAGTAAGATACAATATTACATTTTTGGGTGACTTATTCCTTTCAGAGCTCATTTTTGCTCAAGTGTTCAGAGCTGAGTATGTTCAACAAATAAATCAGTGAATTGTGCTTCAATGATTATTTCTTTTATTTATGTTCCATGATTAGTTCTTGTCTTATGCTATAAAAATTGAATGTTTTGTATGCAAGAAAATCAATGTGTCATTAAGCCTTCCTGTTTATTCCTGTACTTGTGTTCTGAGTGGTAGTATATGCAAGGTTCACAAGGATGAATATCTGAAATGGTACAGTTTAAGACAGAAAACTTGTGATCTATTTAATAAACCACCAAACTCAGAACTAAGTCCCTAAAACCAATTTCTCTCAGACTGTCAATGATAAATCAAGAATTACTCATTCCAGGGGGGAAAAAATTCTGCATGTCTTGTTATTCTTCCTCGCATTCATCAATTAGTGAGTCCGAGGTTTCTACTGCTGACATGGAAGTGACCAATGATGCAGATTATAGTGAAGTCACAATAGTAATGGAACAATTGAATAAAAGCTGTGAACTTTTGGATTTATCACTAATAAAGTTCAGTAGATTTAGCTCTAAGAGGAAACTTAGTTATATGCAAGTTAAGAAATTAAGTAGCCACGTTGCTACTAAAATTGCTACAGTATTAGGTATTGAAAGTATTAATAAGCTACAAAATTAAAGACATTATTTGCCAAAATTGCACGTTTATGATGGAAAATTATTGAATAAGTTTTCTTTAGATGCATCAAAGAAAATGTGCAGATTTTAAAATTAGTCCAAAATTCATGGATAGTCCAACAAACAAAGGCATGTTATATTACTACAGAGAATTTAGTTAAAAAAAACAAGAAAAATTAATTGAAACAGAAGGGATGTTATCAATGCCTAGTGAGATATAAGTGTTAAATTAAATTTGATACTATAAAAAAGTTACTAGTTTTTATTATAACAGTTGTATGTGTCCAGGAAGAAAATATTGCATATCTATACCAAGTGAAAATGGGAAAATATTAAAACAAAAGAGATTACTTTTGCATAATTTAAAAGAATTATATGCTGCATTTAAAGAAAAATAATGAATTAAAAATACTATGTAAATTTTGCACACTACATCCAACAGAATATGTAACTGTTGGAAACAAAGTTATTCATTCTGTATGTGTTTGTATATACCATCAAAATATTAAACTCATGCTCCATGCCATCCATATCAGTGAATATATTACATCATTGTTAAAAGAAACAAGTTTATTGCACTGAATCAGAAAAGTATGGTGAGCTGGTGTGATAACTGTCTATCTCCAGAAATTCTTAGAGTACCAATGCATCCCAATGAATTAGAAATTAGTGTGTGTTTTGTTTGTTATGTTATGTTTATGAATTCTTATGGCCCAAGTGCAATATATATATGGCCAAGACCTCTAGCTGTGTGCCAAAGATTATGATACTTGCTATTAGATGAAATAGGTTTAGGAGCCAGTGGCCACTAGGAAAAACTGGGTATCTTAAGCTCTACTGAATATAGAAAATACCTTTTCATAATTTGAAATAAGAAAATAAAATATAAAATGGATAACTGTATGGTTTTTAGGAAGATTTTTATTAGAATGTTTCAGCACCCCAGAAATTTTACATTGATTTCCTATACATATAACAGTATTTCTTTAGTCATTAAATAAAATATTACCATCCTATTTTTTTTGTGCTTAAAGCACACATACTAGTTAGTGTGTAGAAAAATTCCTATGTTTTATTTTTGCTCATTATTTATTTTTAAAAAATATATATTTTTAAATGATTAAAGCATCGCATGTAAAATGTATATATGTTTTATAGCTATTTTTCTCTGTAATAAGAAATATTACCTTTTTAATTTTTTTTGTACTTAAAGTGCATATATTAGTTAATATTTGTACCAAGTTTCAGAAAAAAATATTAGGGGCCATTTTTTTTATAGCCCATTAAACTTGACTATCAATCCGAAGATGATTTTTGCAATTTTCATGTAATAACGATATTGAAATATATATTTTTTATTTTTTGATATAGCACTTATATTCCTGATATTAATAGCTTCAAATTAGTACCAGAATTATTTAATTTGAACCATTAGTTCTCAAGCTATTACATTTATAAACATTGGTGCAAAATCCAAGATGGCTGCCATTCGGCAAAAATGACCATTTTTCAAATGCCTGTATCTCGGCAATTATTGCGATATATACATTATAAATTCAGATTTGGGGGTTTTATTACCATGTGTATCCATGCTAAAAATTTAAAAAAAATCCGTGACTATGGAGCAACAAGTTTTTCTTAAAATGGGTGTTTTCACGTGGAATGACCCGTAATCTTTATACCAGAAGGTCGTATTGATTCCAATATGTGCCAATATATATCAAAATATATGCCAATATACCTGTACTACTTATATTCTCGTAGATTAGAAGATATATCCGTGCATTTGTAGAAGATTACTCGTACTATATATGAGTTTCAACAATTTTCGTCATAAATAAACAATGGCATAATAACTTGAAAATATCAATAATCCCTGAATCAACAGCCCCCGAAAATATCAATGATAATAATGTTTAAACCTGAAGATCGTAATTGATATTATCCAGTCAAAAATGCAATGTCAATAAAATTTATTTTATATACATATCTTTATTATTCAAATCGGAAAAGATTTAATAAAAATCGTATGGCACATAACACATTGGATCCGTTGCTAAGAGACATGATATCATTTGCTTCAAATAAATTAATGGAAATCATATCGTCTGAATAATGCTATCTCCATAGAAGGTTTGGCGACATTTTCGTCAATTTAGCGATAACTTAAAAAATCGCCAAATTTATCGCCAAGTGGGACTGTAGAACTGATAGTCCCATTTTGCGACAAATTGACGAAACATCATCACAATACTATCCCCTAACGAAACACAATTAATTTCATTTATTAAGAGCAATTTTATCAATTCCATGATATTTTTATGGATTTACAAATATTTTTATCAATTTGGTGATATTAAAAAAATTCGTTAAATGTGTTACTAAGTAGGATGGATGGACTGACCGACAAATGCTACCAAAACATCATTTTAGTACTCTATTCTAAAAAAACTAATTTAATTTCATTGATTAGCGTCATTTTCATCAATTTGGAGACATTTCCGCTAATTTGGTGAAGTTTAAGAAAAGTTACCAAGTTAGCGATATTCCGCCAAATTCGTAGCTGTGAATTTGCAGATCTGAGGAATAAAATATCCTGATCCCGTTTGTATATAAAAATGAAAACACTAAAATTGTATAAGATACACCCGTTCTACTCGTTTTCTGTTTCAACAATCGGCTAAATGAATTTATTGTGTAAACACAATATTTGAGTTTATTAGCTAAACACAATATATGAGCTTGAAACCTCTTTGCTAAAATAAATGAAAGTGATGTAAGCAGTCCGCAATTTATATAATTAAAAGAACAATCAAACCGTTCATTTATAAAATATATTTTTACATCCATATATTTATATTATTCAAATAGAAAAAATAATAATAAATATTAACAACACATTTAATTTCATTCCGTTGCCGAGCAACATGATATAAGATAGAATCTTCCTCATAAAAGGCGAAATTAAATAACTATTTTGATTTCTTTATACTTTTCATCGTTGAGTAAAACCTTGTGAAAGATAACACATGGAGGTAGATTTTTCCATTTAAATTAATGTTTTAAGCAATTCATGTTTTCCGATAGTGACTAATTAATGCAAAAATCCTGCATCAAACTCGAAAATAAAGTTTTATTTCATTTTGACGTTTTAAACAAACGATTTTCATCCTTTCCGTTTGAATATACCACAGAGTTGGAGAGTAGAACTCTTAGGAAAAAGTTCCGTTTTTCATTAATATCTCGACAACCCCTGGTCTTAGAAACTCTAAACTTGGATTAAATTTATGGGGGGCTATTTCAAGGATATGCACAAGATTTCATTAAATTCGGTTCAGTCGTTTTCCCGTGATGATGAGACAAACGAAAATTATCTCGAGAACCATTGCTCGTAGAAACTCAAAACACAAACTAAATTTTAAGTGGGGCTATTTCTAGGCTACCCTCAAAATTTCATCAAATTCGGTTCAGCCGTTCTCCCGTGATGATGGGACAAACAGACAGATTTTCAATTTTATTTATATAGATTGTGTGTGAATATAATTAATAAGTGATAACTGCCATACTTTTAAAAGTTACTGAACATTCCCATTTATCAAAACATTCAAAGTCTCTTTTTTAAAAAATATCCCTAGTTCTCCTTTCTACCACGAGGTAGCAATGATGTTGTAGTATAGACATATCGCACATACGCCTACTGTTGTGTTGCAAACCCTTAAAAAGTTTCTTTGGATCTTTTAAAGAATCTCAAGACCCATCTTTAAAATTTACACTAGTACCCCTTTCTATCGCTAGGTGTCGGTGATTTGCATTACATATACCGCTTCATTAGGCATTTTTCGCCCCCTTTAAAAGTTATTTATTTAGAAATTTTAAAGACTCGTCTTTAAAAAATCCACAGTACCCTATTTCGCTGCTAACTTCGTCAATACCGACTTATTATAGTTTCTGACCCATTAGAAGTTTCTGAATATCCCATTTACCTAAAAAATTTAAAGTTCGATCCTTAAAAAATTGCCTAGTTCTACATTTCACTACTATGTGCCGGTGATGTGTATCACCCATGCCGGCTCAATCTGCGTATCCATCCACTTTAAATGTTAGTATATAGAAACATTTTTGTGTCAGGATAAAAAAGCTATTTTAGTTCCCTATTTCGCCACTATGTACCGGTCATGTGTAACGCACATACCGCCTTAGCAGACATTTCCATTCCTTTAAAAGTTACTAAACATGCCATTTACCTAAAAGTATAAAGTCCCATCCTTAAAATATCACACTAATTCCCCATTTTTCACCCTAATTTCCCTCCCAAAATACCCTCACACATGGCCACGACGTTCTAAGATGGTAACCGAGCTTTGTCACCCTCTTCTTCTTCTTCGACCCAGACCGTCCGATCTACCAGAAAGGTGTAAGGTATCTGTTTGGACGGCCGGAAAGTGCCACCCAATTTAGACCGGAACCCAGTGGGGGAGGCATCCACAGGAACCGTACCCTCCTTCCCCTAGCACCAACCTCTCGGAAGGACTTACGGACCCACATGTTTAACGTGATCGTACTCCGCGTGAACACGGCGGCAGTTTGGGCAGCGGCGGGAATCGAACTCGGGACTTCCGAGTGCAACCTCCACGCGCTAACCACAGGGCTACCGCGCCTGAGCTTTGTCATCCTCGAAAAAATTTATGCATACCCCTTAAAATTCATTCAAAAATAAGGGAAAACAAATTAAAGTTTCCTCACAATACCCCCATACAAGTCCACGACATTCCAATCGTTGCCACCCCCGATAAAAGTTTCTGAAAAATGAAAACGTCCAAAACTTTTAAGGTGTCTATGAATAAAAAAAAGTTACTGAAAAGATTAAAAGGAAAATATATGCATTGAATGTTAAAGTTATACGAAATGAAATGGAATGTACATTTCATTACTACCCCCCCCCCCCCCCCAAAAAAAAAACTTTATATCTACCCACTGATTAAAAAACACCCTTCTTGCTCTTATCTGACTCATAAAATCACCCTGCATGGAACAGTCACGTGGTAGAAACTCCGCTCTCTCAAACAGCTGCACCTATGTTTTAACATGGGAAAAATAAAACTGCAATATGCCCCATGTTAAAGTATAGCGTCGCATGAGACAGAACCCCCTACTATTCTCTACTTTCATGTATGGATGATGTTTCTTATTGATCTTGCTCGCGCCGTGCGCATTTTGCTCCATAAAATTTTATTATCGGTTTTTCTTCAAAACTAATCAATCGATTGAAACCAAATTTTATTAAGTAAGCTACTATATGAGTAGTTATAAAACACCGGTTCACCGGCGGATCGGGGAGGCGGTGCCAGAGGAGGCCCTCTTTGGGAGGAGGGTCCCTCTTTGAGAGGATCCTCTTTGGGAGGATGCCTCTTTGGAGTGTCTTCCCTCTTTTGAGAGGAAGCCCCTCTCAGAGGGTCTTGAGACCCCCAGGAGGGAGGATGCCTCTCTTGAGAGGATCCTCTTTGGGAGGATGCCCCCCTCCCCTCTTTTGGAAGTTTGGTGAGGCGGTGCAGCACCGGATGCCTCTTTCGGAAGAGGGCAATTGCGAAGTCTTGCGAAGTGCGACAGAGGCATGATGACTCATACGGAGTGAGTTTCAGTTCACTCGGAGTGTCACAATCGCTGACTGACCCTTGACCTGAGGAAGAGGTTTCAAGGGATTTCGCAATCGCACAATCTGGAAATGACGTGTCGCGCCTTGGAGCTCCTTAGCACACGTCCTCCCTCTCTGCTGTCTGGGAACAAAGTGAAAGATCTTATCAGCGTGACGTAGTTAAAGCGCCCTCTGGCGAATTTTGATGAAGTGCTGCCATCTATCGGCATTTTTTTTCCAAAAGAAATTAATGTTTCACTGGTCAGGAGCTGGATTCGAACTTGGGCCCAACTGATTAGAAGCCGAGCGTCTTACCATCGTGCCAAAGCACCCGTGCTTTATAGGAAGTTATCTTCGAAGTGTACCTTATCAACGGAAGTTAGATTATTTTTCAAAGTTCATTCGAATCGCTCGGTGAATAGCGATGCACTTTATAAAGGGTGCGTTTTAAAACAGAATGCTACGGAGTGAATATAAAATTGTGTATTATAACATTATGCTTTTTTTTTTAAAACAAATGTATACACAAACTTTAAAAACACGAATGTAATAATTAGCTAAAATTGTATTCAGTGGACTCTTATAACACTATGATTTTTTAAAACAAATTGTATTCAGTGAAGACAAAAACAGTGTTCAGTGAATAGGATTCGACCATTCTAAGTGTGTGTGTGTGTGTGTGTGTGTTTGATATATAGCAATGCGATTTTTATAATAACGAAATGATTTCGAATGTTTAAAAACAAATGGAATACGGATTTCCAATGAACACACAAATAGTGTTCAGTGGACACACAAATTGTGTTAAGTGAATAGGATTCGACCCTTTTAAGTGTTGTGTATTTAAAAAACAAATTTATACACAATATATTTACTAAGTTTTAAAATAGCGCATTGTATTTAGTTAAAATGAAGTGAACAAGATTCGACAATTCTAAATGATATATAGCAATATGTTTAAAAATAAATCTAACAGCATATATCGAAATGATTTTTTTTTCTTTTTATAAAAATAATAATGAAAATTAGAACTCACGGAACGACATCTTCACTATCCGCTGGGCAAACTCCAAATGAGTGATACACTCTCATTATGCTATTAAAAATTAGATCTTATCTATAATGACGTCACCAGTATGAGGTGTTGCCACCTATTTTTTCTAATAATATATTTTTAATAGTTGGATACTTCAACGGTCTGATTTGCTACACATAATCTGAAATACATCATTTTAATGATATTGTGCATTGAATATGATTTGACCATTCTAAGTGTGTGTGTGTGATTGAAATATCGAGGTTTAGAATTTAACAAGCTAACGAATTTTCACCCCCAAAAGTTTACCATTAAGTTTAAATAACATAAAAGCCAACGAATATGATATAACCATTTTAACAGTGAAGGGTATAATTTTTACTACCATTATAGAACTTAGAATTGAGTGTACATTATTTTTTTCAGGACACCAACACATTTTAAAATCTATTGAATAGGAACAGACCATTTTGCACATACATGTACCTAGATTTCAACACCCAGTATTAAAACCTGCTAAACATGAAACGAGTAAGTATTGTGTGCGATTTTATCACACTAACTTTTAATCTTTTTAAATTTTTAAAAATGCCCGAAATAGTTGTATTTCATCGGTAGACATAAATTGTATGGAGTACATTTTTTTTATGAAAAAAATATCTGTTTCGACAGCTTTTAAAATAGATTTCTACAGTTGTACACTACAGTTCTAGAATTTTCTAAATACGAATCGACTGTTTGAACTATCAATGGTGGTTTTACCAATGCAAATATTTACAGGACAAATATTTCGATGAAACCGAACTTAGTTGAAGCTTCTAAGTTTGAATATTTAGATTTCATATAATTTTATATTCACATTGAAGATAGTTAACAAAGTTGGAACTCACGAAGCAACAGCTTACTGTCCACACTTCAAATGAGTGATACACTCTCATCACATTATTAAAAATTAGATCTTATCTATAATGATGTCATTATGTTGACGTGTTACCACAACACAATTATTCTTTCCAAATTATACATTTTATTTTAATAACTTGCTACTAACTGTCTTATGCTATCCATTTTTTTTTTTCATATAAGCAGATATTCCATATACCTTCTAAATGTTAAGTTATAATTTAAAAAAAAAACAAGAAAGATCAATCATGCATAAGCATTGATTATGAAACACTTTCCAACTGAAATGTAATTTCATTTAAAAAATTTCTAAAATGTGATTCATTCAGTGGTAATATCTTTTACATTATCACAGTACTACAGTAATTTATTATACTTAAATATTTAAAACTGTATCGAAATATAAATCATCTGATTCTTTATGCAAAATCAATGAATATTTCATTCATATAACTTGTATTCCAGACTCCAGAGCTAAATAATTTTGTGTGAAAAAAATTCAGCAATTCTTATGTAATTCATCTTACAATCGCTTGAGATATTTGCATTCTGCATATGTTAAAATTAGGCTTCCTTGAAGAAATAATAAAAGTTTAGGGATCATTTAAAATCACAACTATTGTAATTGCATAGGCACGGAATTTAGATACACAGATAATATATATGTGTATGTGTATGTTTTCAAAGTATTGGAATCGTGCCGAAGATCGGAACTCGAATTTTCAAAGTATCTACACGTTTTGGGACTTCTAGAACACGAAAAAACTACTTTTAGGAAGACGTCTGTGTGTGTAAGGGTGTATCTGTGTATGTTTCTGTGTGTCTGTGTGGATATTACATCCACTCTAATTGAAAAACTAATGGACCGAATTTCATAAAATTTGGTAGGTATGTTTTTTGTGGGAAATCCTGATGTTCATTAGATTATAGTACGATTCGTAATAAAAGAATCTGCCTTCTTTGCGAAATGGCCGCAGAAATTGCCTTTATCCACTCTAGCTAAAAACTAATGAACCAAATTTAACAAAATTTGGAGTATAATATTTCAATAACCTACAAGTGATTTATATACCAAATTTAACAAAATTTTGTATATAAATCATTTGTAGGTTATTCTACTACGATTCGGGAAAAAGGAACGGGCTATTTTTGCGAAATGGCCAGCAAAAATCGTTATATATAAAAATAAAAGACTACGTGTGCTCAATTATATCAATTAAATTCCTATTTTATATGTGATTTTTGACAACAAAAAGAATAAGACTAACCCCATTACTCTAGGACTAGCCGTTCTTGAGATATTCTAGTTTTTTCGCGTTTTCGCTACGCCACCTTTGACAATAATATTCCAGCTATCAAATGAGAACCAAATTTAAGTTTAACGTGTAAATTCAATGTCATTTAAAATACTTATGTTGTGCAGATAAACTCAAATTATCATTGAATAAATAAAGAGAACGAATATGAGTCTGCAGGGAAAGACATGTGCTGTCCACATCAGAATTTTTAATAAAACAATAATTAACAATATTACACCAATGATTTATAGAAGTGAACGGGAATTATTTTCAGGCCATTTCGAAAAAAATGTATGATCTATATTTAAAGATCCATCAAATTTTTGTCGAATAAAATGTTCAACAAATTTAAGCTGTGTACCAAATTTTAACTCTCTAGGACGTAGGAAAGTGCATTTAAAATGCCATCAATTAAATTTATCATGAAGAGTTATATAAAATTTTAAAAAAATGAAAAATTGTTATCTACCAAATTTATTTTAAAATATGAAGCCACTCCCATATGCAAAACGTTTAAACAAATGGAGAGATATTTATTATATAATATCTCTCTCTTTTCTTTCTGGAAGATATCCCAAAGTCAGAATTTAATTGAATTTGTTTTTTTCCCTATATTAAATAATTTTTTTAATTAAAAAACTACTTAACATATTTTACTGAATTTTTTTTTATATATTCTATGGGATAATGTGAATATTTCCTAAAAATTTCGAAGCAATTCGTGAATTTTAAATTTACTTAAAAAATGTTTGAAAAATTAGGTCCCATAGGGTTCAATGTATTTCATTTTTTCAACCCGGATTCAATAAAAAACTAATTGGGTGATATTATTTATTTATATTCCCATAGGTCCTACAGACCGTCTGAACAACATACTAAAATTTCATTTTGATAAACTCATTTTTACGGCAGTTATCGTGCTAACGGACAGACAGACAGACAGACAGACAGACAGACAGACAGACAGACAGACAGACAGACAGAATGAACAAAGTCATAAACACTTTTCAACTTTGTTGTAAAGTGTTAAAAAGCATTAGAGGTGTATTTTACGTCTGAATTCGTCCAAGTGGAAATCCGACGCTTGCAAATCCATGATTGGATCCTTACATTTCAATAGACACCACTAAAATGTGTGGATCTTATTTTGAAAAAGCTGCTCTCAGAAAGAATATGTATATGAATACCCCCCCCCCCCCTCCCCCAATACACACAATATGCAAGCCAAAGACTCACCCAGAATACATTCCAAATCGGCTCTATAGCTTATCATACTTATCAGTGTAACAGATAGTGATCCAAAGTTCATGTTCGCAAAGCGAGATTATTGCAATGTTATTGTTTTAATCAAATCCCATATTTAAATGAAAAATTTATCAAATTATACAATACATACAAGAGCTGGAAGATCTTAACATTTCAATATTAAAGGATACTCACGAATGTTTTTTTTTTCCCCATTTAAAATTATCAAATTTTAATGCAATTTGACAAAAATTGCACAATACTTAGTGTATGACTATCAAATAAGAGCTAGGTTGTATTGCTACAACAACGTTTAAGATCATTAAACAAGTATATATATATTTTTTTTAAAGAAGAATAGTATATAACTTAGTGTTTTTAGGGATAGACGATTGTTAACATTGAATTTAAATGAAAGAGTGCCCCTCTGAGACAAGTACACCACACTGCAATAACATTAAAAAGTATGAAAGATATACAATTAATACCCTAAAAGAAACATGTAATGAGTTTTAATATCTTAATACGAGACATTATTGACATGCACATACAAATGTCACAATTTTGTGGCTGTAGGTGCTCCATAAGACCCCTCTGCTCTTAATAAATGATCCCATTTGAATGTACATATTTAACAACACACAGAAAATGACAGGACCACAACAAAATTTTTCACCTATTACAGAATAACTCCCAACTTCATAGATTTTTAAGAAACTACACTCGAATTTTCACCGATTCTTAGAGATTGAAACACAACATTGTTTATGAATCTTCATACTTTAGAGAATGGAACATAAATTACCATTTATTTTGAATGAATTCAGAATTTTGACATTGATTATAAATTTATGATTTAAACTCTGTAAAGTGTAAATATCTTTTGTTATGAAACTCACACTGTAGACATTTGATATGATTCGAATAAATCTATTTTTAATTTTTTATATTTTATTTTAAAAAGTGAGATTAGTAAACCTGTTACACTTGCATGCATAGATACATAACTCATAACAATATAACATTTCTTAAATGGAACATGCTAAAAAAAAAAAAAAAAAAATTAGCTAATGAGTATAAATAAAGAATTCAATTTGAAAGATAAAAACCATTTAATGAATCTATTATTCATGAAATACATATTAACAATTATCACTTGTACATTTAAACAAATAAGTTAAAATAATTTCCTTATCGCACTTTCATAGTCCTCCGATTTGAATGACTCGAAAAAATTTCTATCATAGCAGTAAAAGACTTCTTCACCACGCAACAAAACTTTCTTAGCAATGTTATTAATGTCAAGATTTAGAAGTACTTGTTCAGACACTCTGTCAAACATTTGTAATGGAGTGCTGTAAAGACATTCATGGTAACTTAAATCTTCAACTTGAGCAACACAGCCAACACATTTGAAAAGTTTTCTTACATGACACATGATGTTGTCATGAATACAAGAGATTAATTGTTCGAAAGCAAAATTTTTGTCACAAATAAGTGATGGTAGAAAGGTTATAGTGTTCTTTATTTTTAATATTTGAGCAGGAAGCCACTCTACAAATATACTTTCTCGAAGATGTATACTAATGTTGTTAACACTATTGAGTAAACATGCTATTTGATTTTTATCTAAGGTAATATGACACTCTGTTAAGCAAAATTTTGAATCATATAATTGAATTATTTTCTGCAGATGCAATTTTCCGTTGTCATTGAAACAGAACAACTCATTGCGACTGACGAAAGAGGTATCTGCATATAGAATATTGAACGACCACAATTTTTGAGAAAATTCACTCCATGTAGCCGGTGACAGTGTAACACCTTCACGCGTAGGCTGTAATTCATTTCGATCGTTAGAGAGATATTTCCATATATACACTTTTAACTTCCCATGACGAAGTTTCAAATACACATACACATTAGAACCTAAATCCCAACGACGGAGTGCATCTTGCATAAAATCTGAAGAAGTAGATTCACACGAAACTGTTTCTGCATTGGAAGATAACAGTCCACTATGTGTTAGAGCACAAGAAAGCAGATCTTGAGTTGGGTTTTCAACCTCGGTGAGAACTTGTGAATTGACAACGGTAGATGTTTCTGCTGGGGTTTTGGAAGACATGAGATAGGTTTCTAACCAATCCACAGCAAATTTTTGTGAGGGTGAATTAATCACATCTGAGACAATGTCCACAGATTTTGTTTCTTCTAGGGGAGGAACAGTCAACTCCTCACTATTTACACTAGAAATTATTTGCTCGAGTGATGGCATACTTTGAATTTTAGGCATTCTTTTTAGATAGTAACATTCAACTACGACATTCACAGTATAAGATTTATTTTTAAAACACTAACATCTTAAAACATTATAATTTTGTCACAGCTATGAGCGAAGCAAACCTATCCACACAACGTCCAAAGTTGAAATGACTTATCAAACAACTTCATAAGTATAATCACGTAACCTAAATCGAGTGTCGTGTGCAAAGAGATCACATAAGATATGAAGTGATTAGAACTTATAATTTTTAATGAATCGTACAACATTAGATTGTGGTAAATACAATTGTTATCTACATGAGAAAATTTCTATATTATTTCATTCAGCTTCGAAATCATAGAGTGAAAATATGTACCAAACTTACTTAAAGTTCCGAATTTTGAATCACATTAACATTATATACTTAGAAAAATTTTATATATATTTTTATAACTTTAGGTGATATGTATCACGCGGAATATACAAGAATAACTACCAAAAACACGAAAATAACTAACAGTATGAGGCCTTCACAAGTCGGCATCCAAACTAGAAATGAACGATAAACACACTAATTGCAACAATTAGATGAGAGCTTATCAGTTCTTATCTTATCTAAAATTCCACATAAAATGACGTCATCACTCCAAAGTTCACAAGATGACGTCACTGGTCCAAGGTTCGCAAGATAGTCATTTAGCCTTTTAAAATTAAGAAGTAATTAAAAATCGATAGTAATTAAAAAAATTTTAATTACTATCGATTTACTATTCTAATTACTATTTTAATTACTATTCTGCCGATCTATCCCCGCAAATACCACGGGAAATCGCGGAGTGTGTAGGGGGAGGTGTGTGTGTGTGTGGGGGGGGGGTGCTTACTCGGAATTTTCTGCTAAAAGAAACAAAATATACAAAAGACTTAACTTGGAGAGCAAAGGTTGATTTCGCCATCACGGTGCTTTTTTTTTAATATATTTAATTACTTTCTAAAATCATTTTTTTAAATGTCTCAGAAATTTATAAATCATACACACCAATGTAAGAAAGGATAACATACTCCCCCCCCCCCCCCCTAGTAATTAAATGCAATCTTCATCAGAAAACCCGTCAGATCAGTTTCCATCGCATTCAATAAATTTATTTTATGATGAAATTTTTTCCCGAATTTTAGGGGAGAGGGGGAGGCTGTTCCACGGAATTTTTGCAGAATTTCAAATTGAGACAAAAAATGGCGGGTTTTGGGAGAAGGCAGATCGACAGTACAGCACACAGAAACCTGCTGTATGGAATCTATGTAGTTCATCAACAGGTATATACGAACTGGAAATGTTTAAATGTTTTACTTTTCCAGTAAAAGAGGACTAAAAAAGCGATAGAAAAGCTGGAAACTTTCAATGACTATGTCGGATATATACCATAAAAATTAAAAAATTTCTGCGAAGAAAGACAATTTATTTCCAATATGATATACTTTAAACAAGATTGTGTACTTTTTAACTTGTCTGTTTTTTCCGATTTACAACAAATTTAGTATATACTAAGATAACTTGATATAAACTATTCTATAATGAAGTCAGACTAGAATAACGCAAATACGTCATGCTTAACATTTAAAACTATTGTTTTGTCCATATACACGTGAAAATGGACAAGGTATGTCACAAGAACAGCAAGAGAGCCAACGGCCGTACCGTGCTAAAAACACCGGTTAGTACTTGGGTGGGTGACCACCTGGAAACACCGCGTGCTGTTGGCACATTTCGGGCGCGGTAGCCCGGTGGTTTGCGCGCTGGATTTGCACGCTGCCACAACTGCCGCCGTGTTCATGCGGAGTACGATCACATTAAACATGTGGGTCCGTAAGTCCTTTCGAGAGGTTGGTGGTAGGGGAAGGAGGGTACGGTCCCTGCGGATGCCTCCCCCACTGGGTTCCGGTCCAAATTGGATGGCACTTCCCGGCCGTCCAAACAGTTACCTTACACCTTTCTGGTAGGTCGGACGGTCTGGGTCTCAACAACAACAACAAGAACAGCAAGAACGAGGTATGTCACAAGAACAGCAATATACCGCAAATGTCTTTCTTCTTTGACACGAGTTTAACGATTCTTCATGTAGGAATTTGAATATTTCTAATGCACTTCAAAATTTTCAAACTCAATCGGAGTTCAACCTGAAACTTTCTAAAAGAAATGCGGCGAGAACCGTAAAAACCTTTAATGAAGCTGAAAACACTAAATTTCGAATTCGCTTACTCGTGTTATCATAACTCCGTTGTTTATAGCCGTAATCCCATACCTTTGACTCCGACGCAAAAATTTTAAACAAGCAAAAATTTTAAACAAGCGTTTGCTTACATATATCTTACTAAAAGTACATATCCTTACAAGCATCTTGCTAATAGTTTAAAAATGTATTTATTTGCACCCTCTCAGCTTTATTATGACGAAGTTTATGTAACGCATCACGCTAATTCAAGCGACAATTGACAGAAGAAACGCCTTCAAATTGAAACTTTAGTCTCACATTCCTCATAGTAGTCAACATATTGTATAATCTGTTTAATTTCGCAGATCATTTTCATCCTCAACTATATATAGCAGACATTGCAAAATGGAAGAGAAGGAAAAGCTGCTGAACACAAGGTTTTTCATAACACATCTGGCTAAGGCTAAACAGCCGTAACGCGCTTGAAGCCAGTGGAAATTATTATGTTCTGTTTGCCAAAGTTTTTTAATCGTAAAATTGGCATAGCATGGCGCAAATCAAGATAAAAATGGAGTTTTTGCGAAGTGTAATTGGTGCAGGTGCACGTACTCTGAAAAAAAAAATTATACACTGTTTGTAGACCGGCCGTCCTAATGGTTGCTCAAGTCCTTGGATGAGTCGGACGGCCTGGGTCTTCAACACCGTTTGTAGAGGGCGCAGTAGCCCAGTGGTTAGCGCACGGGAATTGCACTCAGTAGGCCCGGGTTCGATTCTCTCCACTGCCAAAACTGCCGCCGTGTTCACGCGGAATACGATCACGTTAAACATGTGGGTCCGTAAGTCATTCCGAGAGGTTGGTGGTAGGGGAAGCAGGGTACGGTCCCTGTGGATGCCTCCCCCACTGGGTTCCGGTCTAAATTGGGTGGCTCTTAGCGGTCGTCCAAACAGTTACCTTACACCTTTCTGGTAGATCGGACGGTCTGGGTCTCAACAACAACAACACTGTTTGTAGGAAAGGTAGGGAGCATGCGCAGCTTAAAAATGGGCGTTTAGCCCTGTTATAGTTCGTTTTGATAATTGAAATAATAATTCTACCAATCTGCGTGCAATTTCAAGTATGTATGCAAAGTTTCATCTTCCTACCTATTGCAGTTTTCGAGTAAAAAGGATAACAAAATTCAGGCAAATGTTGATTTCGCTTTGTTGGAAATGGAGGATGAACTTTGCTTTGCTCGTCCATAATTAATATTCCGCGAGAGGGAGGGGGGGGGGTTGTTTTGAGATGAAATTTAATATTTTGCAAAAAGTGTCTTCTCTCGTGAATGGAACGAGATAGATCCACGAGAATGATGTTTTGCATATGAAAAGTGAACATATTTGACGATATTTGCTACTTTTTAATTTATGCAATTTTTTTATCAATTTATTTGAAAATTGTCAATATCTCGAGAACGGTTTACGCTAAAAATAGTTTTATCATGTTCTTGGGGTCTTGAAACGTGTAGATCCGTCGAAAACTCGAGTTGTGATTTTCGACACGATTCCAATACTTTCCTTATACATTACCATGTATTGTAGGGAAAGTAAAAAATCAGCAGTGGCTCCAGTCCGATGGAACAGAAATGGAACCGAAATGGAACCAAAAACATTTCGTAAAATAAAACTAAAAATAAGTTTATTAAATTTTTTCGGATTCATTTATTTCGTTTAAAGGCTTTCAGAGCGCTACAAATTACGCGCTAACTGTTTATGGATAATCCCACCATAGACTTCACGTCAAAATATCAAATTATTTTACTAACTTGCTTTTCAGTACATAAATTAAACTTATATATAATATATGATGAGATTTTATAAATACGCACTTGAATACGTATATTTTCATTTATTCCATTCAAACCACATTAATCATTAAACCTGTTTAAAATCTCCAGCTTTATTTTAACTTGCTATTTTTTTAAACAAAATAAATTCTCTTGTGCTTATGCTGTACCGCTGTACCATTATTTCACCGAGGAGTAAGTAAACAGACTGAGCTGCAACAAGCGTGATCCTTTAAGCATTACAAATGTCCATTAAAAACCCAGGTTAAAATACTAAAATATTGAAATTATAACCACCATACTTCAAAAATCAAGAGCTCTATCCAAAATTATTTACATATTTATCTATTACACTCAGAGGTTTAAGCGTCAAAAATGTTGGGGAGACTGTGAAGGGTTGACCAAAGGGGAAAGTTGACCCACCATGATTTTTTCTTTCTTTCATTTCAAACTTTTCAAATCTTTCAATAGATGGCAGATCATTCTTCAGATGTAAGCTATTATCTATCAAAATTTGGTAGTTAGATTGGATTTTGTGTTATCATCTTCAAAAACTAACAAATAAGTTTTTGTTCCTATTTGTAAGCTTTTTTGTAAATAATTTTGTTTAAGAATTCAAACTTATATACTTATATTCTGGAAGTTTAGAACCTTTGATACATAACTACTATTTTATAATTTTTTAAATCAATACCTAATTTAAGTTTTTTGAAATCAAAACCAAAATTACTACCTATAAGATGCGGCTTGACCGACCCATGGTTCAAACCTTCTTATGATTATAATGAATTCATACGAGTATATATGTTTAGTTATTTTTAAGAAATCTTTACATAATTTTAACATAATTTAATTTCATGAGCAACATCTAATATATGCATTAAATATTCTTTGTCAAAAAATGTGCCGATATTATTTCATTTGATATTCTTTGGTATTTATGGTTTCAAAACTATATTTAAAAATACAAGCTTACTTTAATTTAAATGCACCTACGGATAAACAAATACGTATTTTAAAACGGTTTGCATTCTAAAATGCCCATCCGTTTATATCCATAAAAAGACAGATTTTTGAATTGTGCCCCTTTAATATAATCTTAAAAACACTACTTCATACTAAAACCTCTCCCCAAAGTACAAGAAACTCTTTCCAAAAGAATTATGAAATCTCAAAATAGTTTGCGGCCCTGCAACACTGAATCTGTACTTTTAGGTCCAGTCACAGTGTATGTACCCTGCCAAAAGATCTTGAATCAGGGTTCGGTTTTCAGATTTTTCGCTATGCGAACAACGGACGAACAGACAGACATACTCGATTATTATGTTAAAATATTTTGCCTTATGTATTTAACTAGAGTCTATACCATGTATTTGAACTGTTTGCGACTCTTACGGCAGAAGGTCAGAAGGCTACCGTTTCATCCTCGCGGAACGAAAACCAGCAGATGTGTTGAATTTCTGTATTTGCGATTGTGTAACAAATTTCTTCTATCAGATGTCTTGGTTAGGAATCGTTTGTATTTTAAAAGCAGAAACTGAATAACGCAAATGTTTTCCTCTTGGAAAAGAAATCCAAAGAAAAATTTTAATTTCACCCAGTGCTGGAAATTCCCAATACCGATCTACGACTTGCGAAACTATGAGTGTGAATTTTCCGTCTTCCGTTAAATTCCCTGGTCATTTTTATTTAATACCTTCTAGAATTTTCACATATATTTGATATATTTGTGCACTTATTAATTTATCTACACATAAACTGAAGATGTATCTGTCGCATCAGTGAAGGACATTATAATGTTGCCGAATCCAATATCAGGAGGAGGAACTACACGAGTTGCACAAATAACTGTTTTTTACTTTTCTGACTTTTAAGTGCTGTTCAATTCTTGAAGCCAGTCCTATTCTATTTTAACATTTATTTAGCTTAAAACAAGTGGGTCAACCCCTTCCCCCCCCCCCCTTAATGTGGGTCATACCTCCGACATGTGGGGAACCTTAACCCACGAATTGCTCTTTTTTGAAATCAATTATTTTTCTATTTTAGTGTGAAATATACTTTAGTTGTATTTTATTTTGATAATAAATTGTGAGGTCTTAAAAAAATGTGTTAAGCATGTCTATGAGTGCTAAACTTTGTTTTTAATTAGACTCATAAAACCTTCCCCAGTCCCCGCTAAACATATTTCGTAACGTTCTAATTTACGCAACAGAAGCCCAAGCATAGATGCTATTCACATTAAAAAAACAAAACAAAAGAAAAACGCGATGTTGTTTTTACATTCATGTAACTTCGGTCCAAATTTAGTTCCAATCAAATGAGTATAATTGGCCGAATGCAATCCACGTAGCGGGTTCACAAAATAAATCGTCTTTTATCATTTTGCAGTATTAAAATAGAAAGCGGGATCTCTGATCTCCGTGCGATAACATGCCGTAACCATAGCCAGCTGCTCGAGCACATGCAATCTGTGTAGAACGGGGTCATAAAATAAATCGCTTTTTAATTTTAAAGTATTAAAATGAAACATAAGACCGCTACGCGGGAGCATGCAATTCGCATAGTGAATTCACAAAATAATTCGTCTTTTATTATTCCGTATTTTATTTATTTAAGTATAAATTTTTATATTATATCGTTAAATACAAATTTTTGGAAAATCCCCATCTACATGTAGTCGATAGGGTAAGTCCTGATAAAATACAAGACAAGCTGAGTAAAAAGGATATTTTCGTGCACCAATATTATTCGTTGCAGCAAATAAGACTCAGATTTTTTTAATGATTTTGCTATGGAAACTTTTTTAACAATTCACAACAGAAGTTTGGACTTTACAATTTTAATTTGAGATTTTCAGCTATATCTCACTAAAATATTAATTTGTTCATATTGTTTTTTTTTATTGATAACCCAAATAAAATGTCGTAATAAAAAACATTATATCGTATTTTATTTTAATGTAAAAAAAATTGAAAATATACTACATAATTGTAATCTACGTATTTTTAAAAACCTCTAAATGCAAAATTTTGCGGGATTCTAAACGCAAGTTTTTAAAGTAGTATAAACGTTTAAAGTTTTAATTTAATAAAAAAAAATTAAAATATACTACATAATTATAATCTACGTATTTTTAAAAACCTGTAAATGCAAAATTTTGCGGGATTCTAAACGCGAGTTTTAAAATTTGGATTTTTGAGCAGTGTTTCTTTCAGGCATACATCTGGGGACATCCGGGAGGCTCGAAGCCTTCCCCAGAAAATGGCCATCCATCCCCCGGAAACATTTTATGTTATCGAGCCAAATTTAAATACATTTGGACTATGATGAAAAAGGTTTCGTTTCTTCAAGAAAACCACATGACACAGTGTGCCTTCATGTATTGTTTCCTAAGCTGCAGGGCTGTATTTTTTACCAAGTACTAATATATTTATAAATTACTCAATACATCCGAACTGAAATTTTCATTTTATTGTTTTAAATTCACATTTTAATTTTAAATTGTAATTATCCTTTACAGACAGCTGAGTGAGACTGATTGACTGGCTAAGGGACACTTAACGGCCCAAGCTACTTGAAACTTTGCATACGCTTGGGGCTTTACTTATAAATAATGAAAAGGGTCGAAAGTCTTGGAATTTTATTTGAAAATTTCATAAATTGCCAAAGTTTTTTCTTCTTTCCCCTATATAAAGTAGCTGAGTCAATGAGACTGATCGACTAACTAAGGTATGAATAATGGCTGACTGATAAAAGGTACACAACCCAAACTGCCGAGGATAAAACCTGATGCACATTCGTGTGGACACGTATGGGTGTGCAATCAACAGTTCTTGAGATCTTTTAAATTAGGGTGACAGCAGACGAGTTTTTAATTACATTTTGCAAATAAATATATTTATAGTTTCTTATTTCATTGTGGCAACTATGGTAACTGAATTGTGTTTCAAATACCGAAATCGTTTGTTGGCTATTCTTCGAATCAAACTATTGAAAAATAATGCATAATTCGGTGGTTTTCAACCGGTTCCCCTTAAAATGATAATCAAGTGCGTCGTGAGTGAATGAGATTATTACTTTTTGTTCCCAAAAAGAATAAATATTCTTACGTTTTCGACTACCGATTGGTCACTGCAACCGCAGGGAGCCGCAAAAATAATATAGTTTATCTAGGACGCCATTGCACTCAAAAAGTAGGGAACCACTAGTAGGGATCATAGCATTTTTGAAAAAAATTTTAGGAAGGAATTTTAGAAAATTTTACAAAAATTTTAGGAAAATTTCTGTTTTAACTTACAATAGTTACATACAAAATATGCAAAACTAATGCATTCTATTACACTAATTTTTAGCATAAGTATATTTTTTCACTTTTTAACACTTTACCAACATAGTTGAAAAGTGTTTATGACTTTGTTCATTCTGTCTGTCTGTCCGTTAGCACGATAACTGCCGTAAAAATGACTTTAAAACAACATACTCAAAATAAAATTTTAGTATGTTGTTCAGACGGTCTGTGGGACCTATGGGAATATAAATGAATAATATCACCCAATTAGTTTGGGATTGAACCCGGGTTGAAAAAATGAAATATATTGAACCCTATGGGACCTAATTTTTCAAACATTTTTTAAACGAATTTTAAATTCACAAATTGCTGAGAAAGTTTTAGGAAATATTCAAATTATCCCATTAAAATATATTTAAAAAAAAATTCAGCAAAATATATTCAATAGTTTTTAAAATTAAAATTAAAATAATAATTACACCCTTTATATGAAGAGATCACGTGACCATTATATGAAGAGATCACGTGACCATTATATGAAGAGATCACGTGACACACTTCAAAATAAAATATGACATCCATCTTGTGTCAAAATCTTGATTTTTAAAGTTCTTTTTAATTCATATTGAGTGTTGTATCCGTCCTAAAACCGCTTTATTTTTGCTTAAATTCTGTGAATCTACATACTGAAACAAAGCAATTACAATATATTTGAGTTTAAATGATCATCAAACTTTGATTATTTCTACAAAGAAGCCTAAGTTTCAATAATGGAGAATGTAAACACCAAAAGATGTAGAATGAGTTGTATAAGAATTGCAGCATTTCTTTAAAGCAAAATTATTTAGCTCATGGAGTCTGCAATATAACTGATATGAATGAAATATTCATTGATTTTACACAGTGAAGAAGACGATTTTTTCGATGAAGTTTTAAGCATAGAATTAAATTACTTGTACCTCCATGGTTTTAAGTTTTTAAATGAAATAAATTAGTGTAGTATTGTTATGATGAAAGGAATGGAAATAAGTTCATGAATGAAATGCTGCTTTTATACAGAGAGCCTGGCGATTTACATTTCGATGACGTCATTTGAATAAAGTTCATTTGTTTTCGATGAAGTTTTCAAATATAATAAATTATTGTAGTATTATGATAATTTTAAAAATATTACCGAGGAATGTATCGCATTTTAGAGATGTTTAAACCAGGCAATATATATATCAATACCGTCGTTTGAATGAAGTTCATTTTTCTCGATGAAGTTTTAAGTTTTCAAATATAACAAATTAATGTAGTATTGTGATAAATTTAAAAATATTACCGAGGAATGTATCGTATTTTAGAGATGTTTAAATAAAATTGCATTTAAGTTGGAAAGTGTTTCATAATCAATGCTTTATGCATGATTGATCATTCTTGTTTTGCCTATATTGATTCAATTCCATATTTTTTTTTGTAAATTTGCTTACAAAAGGGGCCAGGAAGTTTTATTCTTCAGATCTATCCGTGAAGACAATTTTGTATAGCGAGAACAGAGATTCTTAAACTTCTCTTTAGAATCATTCAATTAAATATATTAACAGAATATTTTGATTAAAAATATCATTTAGTAGGAATTTGCACATGATTGTGAATCTTAAGTTTCTTTATATTATATACTAGCAGCATACCCGTTCTTCGTACGGAATATATAATATAAAGAAACTTATAATTCGCAATCATGTGCAAATTCTGTTAAGATATTAAATTTATTGCTCCTAAAGAGAAGTTTAAGAATATCTGTTCCCACTATGCAAAATTATCTTCATGGGCAGATCTGAAGAATAAAACATCCTGGCTCCTTTTGTAAGCAAATTTACAAAAAAAAAGGAATTGTATCAATATATGCAACCCCGTACTACTTATATTGTCGCAGATTAGAAAATATGCCAGTGTGCTAGTAGAAGATTCCCCGTATTAAAATATGAGTCTCAAAAATATTTGCCAAAATAAAAGAGATGACGTAATAAATTGGAAATATCAATAATCCCCGTAATCTTTACACCAGAAGGCGTAATTGATTCCAATATCTGCCAATATATAACAAAATATATGCCAATATACCTGTACAACTTATATTCTCATAGATTAGAAGATATAATGCATTTGTAGAAGATTACTCGTACAAAGTACTATATATGAGTTTCAACAATTTTCAACAAAAAAACAATGGCATAATAACTTGAAAATATCAATAATCCCTGAATCAACAGTCCCCGAAAATATCAATAATAATAATGTTTAAACCTGGGGACCGTAATTGATATTATCCAATCAAAAATGCAATGCCAATGAAATTTATTTTATATACATATCTTTATTATTCAAATCGGAAAAGATTTAATATAAAATCGTATGCGACATAACACATTGGATCCGTTGCTAAGCGACATGATATCATTTGCTTCAAATAAATTGATGGAAATCATATCGTCTGAATAATGCGATCTCCATGGAAGGTTTGGCGACATTTAATCAATTTAGCGATAACTTAAAAAATCGCCAAATTTATCGCCAATGGGACTGTAGAACAGATAGACCCATTTTGCGACAAATTGACGAAACATCATCACAATACTATCCCCTAACTAAATACAATTATTTTCATTTATTAAGCGCGATTTTATCAATTCCAGGATATTTTTATAGACTCACAAATACTTTTATCAATTTCGTGATATTAAAAAAATTCGTTAAATGTGTTACTAAGTAGGATGGATGGATTGATCGACAAATGCTACCGAAACATCATTTCAGTACTCTATTCTAAAAAGCAAATCATTGATTTGCGCCAATTTTATAAATTTGGAAACATTTCCGCTTATTTGGTAAAGTTTAAGAGAAGTTACCAAGTTATTTAGAGATATTCCGCTAAATTCGAAGCTCTGAATTTGCAGATCTGAAGAATAAAATATCCTGATCCCGTTTCTATATACTAAATGAAAACACTAAAATTGTATTATAAGATACACCCGTTCTAATCTTTTTCTGCTTCAACAATCGGCTAAATGAATTTATTGGGTAAACACAATATATGAGTTTATAGCTAAACACAATATATGAGCTGGAAACCACTTTGCTAAAATAAATGAAAGTCATGTACGCGGTCGGCAATTTATATAATTAAAAGAACAATCAAACCGTTCATTTAAAAATATATTTTTACATCCATTTATTTATTTTATTCAAATAGAAAAAATAATAATAAATATTAACAACACATTTAATTTCATTCCGTTGCCGAGCAACATGATATAAGATAGAATCTTCCTCATAAAATGCAAAATTTAATAGCCATTTTTATTTCTTTATACTTTTCATTTTTCAGTAAATGCTTGTATAATATAAACCAAGGAGATAGATTTCCCATTTAAATCATGTTTCAAACAATTGATGTTTTCAGAAAGTGACTAATTAGTGCAAAAAATCTCCCCCCAAACTCTGAGATACAGTTTTAATTCACTTTCAAACGATTTTCAAGCTTTTCGTTTGGATAAACCACGGAGTTAGAGAGGAGAACTCCTAAGAAAAAGTTTCGTTTTTCATTAATATCTCGACAACCCCTGGTCTTAGATACTCGAAACTTGGGCTAAATTTATGGGGGGCTATTTAAAGGCTATCCACAAATTTTCATCAAATTCGATTCAGCCGTTCTCCCGTGATGATGAGACAAACGAAAATATCGTTTTTTACTAATATCTCGAGAACCACTGATTGGAGAAACTCCATATATGGACTAAATTTTAAGTGGGACTATTTCCAGGCTACCCACAAAATTTCATGAAATTCGGTTCAGCCGTTCTCTCGTGATGATGGGACAGACAGACAGACAGACAGACAGACAGACAGACAGATTTTCATTTTTATTTATATAGATTCTGTACGAAGAACGGGTATGCTGATAGTAATATTATATAAAGATATTTGGTAGTCGAGGCTAACAGAGAAAAAATCAGCAGTTGCACAAGATTTTATTTAATTGCATTGTTCAGGATTTTGTACAGCGGTTGCGAGCACTAGGAATTCTACTGATTTATCTGGTATGGTCAAGATTTTGAGAATATAAGTAGTCACGGATTAGCAAAGTTGTAACCCCGGCCGATTCTAGGAATCGGTTGATCAGCCATAGTTAGAAACTAATGGAAAGAACACACATAAATCAAACAAGTAGTGGAAATCATAACAAGTTACTTAAATCGCATGATTGATCTTTCTTGTTAAACAATATGGAGGTTATTTACTTATATTTTAATTCAAATAGACGAATACCACAATTTAACATTAGCAGATTTCAGAATAATCATAACTATGAAATCAATTTTTGTCAAAAATTATATTACATTAATTTTAGAAAACTTATACAGATACGAGATTTTAAATGTTACAATCGTAACAACTGTGAAGAATGAAGGGGGGGGGGGGATATTATTCCTGGATGGACACTTGAATACAATTAGAAAGTTGTACTATGGGGAATTGAAAGATTCGTAATGCTTTGAAAAATTTCCTAAAAATAGAGAGAAAAAAAATTACAATAAAATGCCCTAAATTAGAAAAATACCCCCAAAAAACAAATGTATCAAAGTCTGGGGTAAAATTATAATGTTAAAGTTGATGATTACAAATTTTTTGAAAAGTATATTCTAGGGACAGGTAAATCTTAAGCTTTTCTTTCTAAGTTTCTGAAAAGGCAATTTTTTCTTCCAATTCTTTTAACTAATCAGAAAATATCAGTAGTTTTAAGACTTTTTCAGTAGTCAGCTTAAATGAAATATACATGCTCACATAACACAAAAATGCATATACATAAAATTATTTAAGCATATTATATAATTATGCATTAATATACATTCTTTTGCAAAACAAAAAAATCTGATGTGGGCAGCACATGACTTTCCTTATATAATGCAATGAATTTACTACTTTTACATTAAAAGAAATACATTATTTTTATAGTAGTTATTTATATTCTTTCCAAGATATTGAATTTTCGTCAATAAGTCGTCATTTTCCATGTCATCATCATCAATGAGTCGTCATTGATTTAGAGTCATTTTTATCCATTTGGCGAGTTTTTCGTTAAGTTAGCAACATTTAAAAAAGTCGCCAAATTGGCGACATTCCACCAAATTCGTCGCCATAATCTCGCCAAGAATTATGGACGAAGAAATAAGTTATTCTTGCAGCAGATAAATGACTATTGGCGCTCAAATACAGAAGTATTATATACGTTCAAATACAGAAGTATTATATACAGAAGTATTAAATACAGAAGTATTATATACAGAAGTATTATATTACGTTCAAATACAGAAGTATTATACAGAAGTCAAATACAAATGTATTATTTAAAGTATCTTTTTTCATGAATGGAACGAGCTAGATCCACGAGAATGATGTCACCAAATTTATTGCATGGTATTACTTAGGAAAAGTGAACATGTTTCTCAATAGGAAATATTTTTTTTTTTACTTTAAGACTTTTTGATAAATGTTTTGAAAAATGTGTAATATCTCGAGAACGGTTCATGTTAGCGTTCTAAAATTTATGTCAATTGTTTTCTAATGAAAAATTACATAAGTAATGTCTATTTTCAACTTTATTAGAGGTTTTAATTTTTTGACGATTTTTTCAAAATTTCACTCGAAAATTTAGGGGGGTTCTGAACATTCAATTGCGTATAAAAACAATAGGCTTCCAGTATTTAAAGATTGTGATTTTTGTACCAAATTTCGTTCGAATCAGTCCATTCGTTCATCAGTTATCGTCTCCACAGACTCACTAACATACACACACACAGACAGACATCACTTCAAAAATGTTTGATTCGTGATCAGGGATGCTTGAAACGTGCTCTCCCGTCGAAAACTCGAATTCGAATTTTCGACCCCGTTACAATACTTTCTTTATACATGACTGTATATAAAGAAATTAAAGAGAAGCACCATGAAGAAAGTGACTGCTTTTATTGTAATTAAATATGCGTACAGCTCATACACAGGTAATATAACGATTACAAAATCAAGGACGCAGGACCCATCAATGGTTAGCAATTGCACATTGAATTTTCAAATCAGTAATTGGTGAACCCCCCCCCCCCCCCTTGGCGGCAATGCATGCTTGTATATGTCTATGAAAGAAAGTTTCCTAATGTCATCCTGTGATACATTCTGCCAGGTATTCATTCCTCAATTGTTACTCCAGATCTGCTACATTTCGGGATGCCCGAATCTGGCGGCCTAGCATGTCCTATATATACTCGATTGGCGAAGGGTCTGGTGACCTTGCTGGCCACGGAACAATATTAACAGCACGGAGACAGTCCACAGATATGCGAACCGTATGTGGCGTGGCATTATCTTGTTGGAAAATGGTCCCAGAATGGCGTGCCATGAAGGGTAACTCAAACGGCAGCAGGATTTCATCAACATATAGTTGAGCTGTTAAAAGTTGTACGCAGGATGACCAAGGGGGACCTGCTGTCGTAAGAGATAGCACCCCACACCACCAAACCAGGAAAAATGGCTGTGTGCCTGTTGAGACCCAGACCGTCCGACCTACCAGAGAGGTGTAAGGTAACTGTTTGGACGGCCGGGAAGTGCCACCCAATTTAGACCGGAACCCAGTGGGGGAGGCATCCACAGGGATCGTACCCTCCTTCCCCTACCACCAACCTCTCGGAAGGACTTACGGACCCACATGTTTAACGTGATCGTACTCCGCATGAACACGGCGGCAGTTGTGGCAGCGTGCAAATCCAGCGCGCAAACCACCAAGCTACCGCGCCCGAAATGTGCCAACAGCACGCGGTGTTCCCAGGTGGTCACCCACTCAAATACTAACCGCGCCCGATGCTGCCTGACTTCGGTGATCTAACGAGAACCGGTATTTTCAGCACGGTACGGCCGTTGGCTGGCTGTGTGCCTGTGTGAGTGTGAAGACCCAGACCGTCCGACTCATCCAGAGGACTTGGCTGTGTGCCTGTGTAAAACAAAGGCTGATTCGGACCGCTGGCCCTGGCGCGTCCACACATATATCCAACGATCATTTGCTGAAAGACTGAAGCGTGATTTATCGATGAACACTATGCGATGCCAGTCTGCTGACAGCCGTGATGGTGCCGCTCCCCACGACTTTGTCGATGTTGTGGGGTTACGGGAAGACGTCTTAAAGCCCGTCGTGAGCGTAACCCCACTTCAGCCAAGCGCCGTGCACAGTGGTATGGAAGAGATTGTAGCACGTCGGATGGCGGACAAGTTGGGCCAGTTCGGACCTGTTGCACTATCATCCGATATTGCCTCGCATTCATGCACCTTGGCCTTCGTTTTTGTTTTTTGCAAAAGAGTGTATATATTTATATACATTTATATTTATATACTGTTGCCAAAAAAAAGAAGCACCCCTAAAAAATAATACAATCATGTCGAAATTTCGCATGCAAATTCCTTTATACCAAGTACGCAAATGATTAAATTTGCAAAGCCAATGAGTGTTAACTTCGATCATAGCGCGCGTTTCTACTGCGCAAGTAGCATCCTATAAAACAGGTTAAAAATGTGGACGGTTTATCTTTGCTCGTTATCGGCGTTGCAGTTCCGTGGAGACACAACCAATAATGACGTTACGATGTTGCCGAAGACTTTATAAGCAATCAGGCGAGTTCGAATGTGGTCGTATAGTCGGGATGCGTGAAGCTGGCTGATCATACCGAGCAGTAGGCTGCCACCTGCACCGAACGGACACTGCTGTGCAAAGGTGCTGGCAGAAATGGTTGCTGCAACGAACTCATCGGCGGAATGAAGGTTCTTGGAGACCAAGGTGCACGAATGCGAGGAAAGATCAGATGATTATGCGACAGGTCCGAACTGGAACAACGGCATCATTGTCCGCCATCCAACGTGCTACAGCCTCTTCTATACCACCCGTGGTACCTTCCATCATCTCACGGTGCTTGGCTGAGGTGGGGTTATGCTTAAGGCGGCCTTTAAGACGTCTACCCATAACCCCACAACATCGACAGAGTCCTTTGGAGTGGTGCCGTAGCCGAGCATCAGGGCTGCCAGCAGACTGGCATCGCATAGTCTTCAGCGATGAATCACGTTTTAGTCTTTCAGCAAATGACCATCGAGTATGTGTGTGGAGGCGCCAGGGTCAGCGGTCCGAATCAGCCTTTGTTTTACACAAGGATGCAGCCATTACCCCTGGTGTGATGGTGTGGGGTGCTATCTCTTACGACAGCAGCTCGTCCCTAGTCATCCTGCGTACAACTTTAACAGCTCAACAATATCTTGATGAAATCCTGCGGCCGTTTGCGTTACCCTTTATAGCACGTCATTCTGGGGCCATTTTCCAACAAGATAATGCCACGCCACATACGGCTCGCATATCTGTAGACTGTTTCCGTGCTGTTCATACTGTTCCTTGGCCAGCAAGGTCACTAGACCTTTCGCCAATCGAGCATGTATGGGACATGCTAAGTCGCCAGATTCTGGCCCCCCGAAATGTAGCAGATCTGGAGCAACAATTGAGGAATGCCTGGCAGAATGTATCGCAGGATGATATTAGAAAACTTTATCACTCCTTACCTAGACGTATACAAGCATGCATCGCCGCGAAGGGGGGGGGGAGGGTCACCAATTACTGATTTGAATATTCAATGTGCAATTGCTAACCATTGATGGATCCTGCGGCCTTGATTTCAGTACCTGTGCATGAGCTGTACGCATATTTAATTTCAATAAAAACAGTCACTTTCTTCATGGCGCTTCGCTTTTTTTTTTTTTTACAAAAGTTTGTATTATAAGATTTTATCCAGTTAAAAATATTTTATATTGAAAACAAACATTTCCATTTGGTAAATCACAAGTTTTCACTAATGATAATAACGAATATTAATTTTTAGTAAAAAATAGAATATAGCAATGTATTTATAGTTATGTATAATATATATGTATATATATGTTAATATATGAATTTTAATATATCCTTTCCAAAATGGTTGCTTTTTTTATTTGCCCAAATCATTATTTTAATACCACTTTTTGGAAAATACCCCTTCAAAAGGTTTGTACCCATTTTTCAAAATAGGAAAAAATATGTATTATGCAATCATGATTAAAAGATTAACCTTAATAAGTAACCAGAATATAAAAAAAATCTGATGTGGGCAACACATGACTTTCCTTATATAATGCAATGAATTTACTACTTTTACAATAAAAAAATAGGTTTCTCTTATAGTAGATATTTATATTCTTTGCAAGATATTTAATTTTCGTCAATTATTCGTCTTTTCATTGATTTAGTGTCATTTTTATCCATTTGGCGAGATTTTCGTAAATTTGGCAACATTTAAAAAAGTCAGCAAGTTGGCGACATTCCACCAAATTCGGCACCAAAATCTCGCCAAACATTATGGACGGAGAAATAAATTATTCTTATATGTAGCAGATAAATAACTATTGGCGTTCAAATACAAAAGTATTACTCAAAGTATTTTATCTCATGAACGAGCTAGATCCACGAGAATGATGTAACCCAATTTAACCCATGATATTACATATGAAAAGTGAACGTTTTTCTCAACAATTAATATATTTTTTTTAATTTATGGGACTTTTTGATAAGTTTATTTAAAAAATGTGCAATATCTCGAGAACGGTTCATGCTAGCGTTGTAAAGTTTATGTTAATCGTTTTCTAAGGAAAAATTACATAAGAAATGTCTGCGTAACTTATTAATTGTTTTGATTTTTTGATGATTTTTTCAAAATTTCACTCGAAAATTTAGGGTGGTTCTGAACATTCGATTACGTTTGAAAACAATAGGCTTCCAGTATTCACGGATTGTGATTTTTGCACCAGATTTCATTCGAATCGCTCTATTTGTTCGTGAGATATCGTCTCCACAGTCTCTCTCTCTCTATCTCTCTCCCTCTCTCTCTATCTCTCTCCCTCTCTCTCTCTCTCTCTCACACTCACACACGCACGCACGCACGCACGCACGCACGCACACGCACACACAGACAGACAGACAGAGACACACACACACAGACTTCACCTCAAAAATGTTTGATTCGTGATCAGGGATGCTTGAAACGTGCTCTCTCGTCGAAAACTCGAATTCGAATTTTCGACCCCGTCACAATACTTTCCTTATTATGTATATAAGGAAAGTAATATACTAGTGTAGTCAATCTAATATGCAACATAGAAAATATACTAATGGACTCGTGGCGATTCAAGTGAACATATGTAAAAATAATTAAAAAATCACCTTTAATAACAGCCAAAATAAGAAAAAAAGCTAATTTAATCAATGTAATATGAAATTTTTAAAAAATAGGAATGGATGGACTAATGTACTCTCTCAGCGATTCACGGGAACATAAAGTGAATTGCGTAATCGCGCTCTTTATGCAAAAGTAATTTTAAAAAATCTGATGTGGGCAACACATGACTTTCGTTATATAATGGAATGAATTTACTACTTTTACAGTAAGAAAAATAGGTTTTTCTTCTAGTAGATACTTATATTCTTTCCAAGCTGTTGAATTTTCGTCAATCGGTTATCATTTTCATTGATTTAGCATCAATTTTATCCATCTGGCGATATTTTCGATAATTTGGCAACATTTTAAAAAGTCGCCAAGTAGGCGACATTCCGCCAAATTCGTCGCCAAAATCTCGACAAGCGTTATGGACGGAGAAATAAGTTATTCTTATAGCATATAAATGATTATTGGCGTTCAAATGCAAAAGTATTACTCAAAGTACCTTTTCTCATGAATGGAACGAGCTAGATCCAAAAGAATGATGTCACCCAATATATCGCATGATATTGCATATGAAAAGTGAACATGTTTTTCAACAGTTAATAGATTTTATTTAATTTATGGGATTTTTTGATAAGTTTATTTAAAAAATGTGAAATATCTCGAGAACGGTTCTTGCTAGCGTTCTATAGTTTATGTCAATCGTTTTCTAAGGAAAAATTACATAAGAAATGTCTATTTGCGTAACTTTATTAAAGGTTTTGATTTTTTGACGATTTTTTCAAAATTTCACTCAAAAATTTAGGGGGGTTCTGAACATTCGATTACGTTTAAAAACAATAGGCTTCCAGTATTCACGGATTGTGATTTTTGCACCAAATTTCAATCGAATCGCTCTATTTGTTAGTGAGATATCGTCTCCACAGTCTCACTGAAACACACACACACTTCACCTCAAAATGTTTGATTCATGATCAGGGATGCTTGAAACGTGCTCTTCCGTCGAAAACTCGCATTCAAATTTTCGACCCCGTCACAATACTTTCCTTATACATTATGTATATGAAAGTAATTCGCTAGTGTAGTCAATCCAATATGCAACATAGAAAAGATACTAATGAACTAGTGGCGATTCAAGTGAACACACGAGAAAATAATTAAAAAATCACCTTTAATAACAGCCAAAATAAGAAAAAAAGCTAATTTAATCTGTCTAATATGAAACTTTTAAAAAATGGGAATGGATGGAAAAGATATTAATGTACTCTCAGAGATTCACGGGAACATAAAGTGAATTGCGTAATCGCGCTCTTTATGCAAAAATAATTTCAAAAAATCTGATGTGGGCAACACGTGACTTTCCTTATACACAATGCAATGAATTTACTACTTTTGTAGTAAAAAAAATAGGTTTTTCTTCTAGTAGATACTTATATTCTTTCCAAGATATTGAATTTTCGTCAATCGGTTGTCATTTTCATTGATTTAGCATCATTTTTATTCATTTGGCGATATTTTCGTTAATTTGGCAACATTTTAAAAAGTCGCCAAGTTGGCGATATCTCGCCAAATTCGTCGCCAAAATCTCGCCAATCGTTATAGACGGAGAAATAAGTTATTCTTATAGCATATAAATGATTATTGGCGTTCAAATGCAAAATTATTACTCAAAGTACCTTTTCTCATGAATGGAACGAGCTAGATCCACGAGAATGATGTCCCCAATATATCGCATAATATTACATATAAAAAGTGAACATGTTTCTCACCAGTTAATAGATTTTATTTAATTTATGGGATTTTTTAATAAATTTATTTTAAAAATGTGCAATATCTCGAGAACGGTTCGTGCTAACGTTTATTTAGCGTAGCTAAAGTTTATGTCAATCGTTTTCTAAGGAAAACTTACATAAGAAATGTCTATTTGCGTAACTTTATTAAAGGTATTGATTTTTTGAAGATTTTTTCAAAATTTCACTCGAAAATTTAGGAAATATATATAGGAAATATATTTAGGAAATATATATATTTAGGAAATATATATATTTTTATTTTATATAACTTTTTAATAATTTTTTTGAAAAATGTGCAATATCTCGAGAACGGTTCATGTTAGCGTTTTAAAATTTTTGTCAATCGTTTTCTAATGAAAAATTTGCCTAAGAAATGTCTATTTGCGTAACTTTATTAACAGTTTTGACTTTTTGACGACTTTTTCAAAATTTCACTCCAAAATTTAGGGGGGTTCTGAACATTCGATTACATATAAAAGCAATAGGCTTCCAGTATTCACGGATTGTGATTTTTGTACCAAATTTCATTCGAATCGCTCCATTCGTTCGTGAGATATCGACTCACTGACACACACATACTTTCACACACACACACAAACATCACCTCAAAAATGTTTGATTCGTGATCAGGGATGCTTGAAACGTGCTCTCTAGTCGAAAACTCGAATTCGAATTTTCGACCCCGTCACAATACTTTCCTTATACATTATGTATATAAGGAAAGTAATTAAATTTAATAATAATTCATCATATAAAAATAAGCTAATTTAGTCAATCTCATATGCGATATTTAGAAGATAGAGATAGGTGAAAAAATGTACTAATCGACTCTCGGCGATTCAAGGGAACATAATCTGAATTTGCGCAACTGTTTATGCGCAAATAATTATAAAATTAACCGCTCATAGATTTATGTAAAATTTAACAACTGTTAAGAAGTACATTTACTTCCATGAAACGCTGTGCATTTGTTACTTCCATGTACATTTATTACTCCCATGCGGCCGTAAATCCCCGTTATTAAGTTGATTTAGTTGAAAGTACCGTACATGCGGTCGTAAATTTACATTGGCCGTCACCAAATTCCGTAATCCGCAGTATGAGGAAGTTTCCCGTAGAAACTACTGAGAATCCGTAGTAATCGGCATCTCTGTGGGCAAATTGAAAATTTCCTGATTTTTCCTGAATTTTGAACAAAAAATCGATTTTCCTTGCAATTTCCCTGAGATTTTAGTCCACTTTCAAATTCACGATTTCCAGAGTGCGCACGAATTTTGAAAGAAAGAATTCGCGGAGTCCAACAATCTAGGTCCACCTTCCCCCCAACATCTAACATGTTAATCAAACTCAATAATGAAAGAAAATAAACTCTAGCTTTTCCTCACAGGCGTCTATACAGGCGGCCCTCGACTTTCGCACATTTGACTTTCGCACAATTCGCTATTTCGCACATTTTTAAAAATTCAATTTTTTAAAGCTTTTTGTCAATAATGCAAAAATCGTTCGCTTCTATGCAGTATTATATATATATATATATATATATATAATATATATATATATATATATATATTATATATATATATATATATATATATATATATATATATATATATATATATATATATATATATATATATATATATATATATATAATATATATATATATATATAATATATATATATATATATATATATATATATATATATATATATATATATAATATATATATATATATATATATATATATATATAATATATATATATATATATATATATATATATATATATAATATATATATATATATATATATATATATATATATATATATATATATATATATATATATATATATAATATATATATATATATATATATATATATATAATATATATATATATATATATATATATATATATATATAATATATATATATATATATATATATATATATATAATATATATATATATATATATATATATATATATAATATATATATATATATATATATATATATATATAATATATATATATATATATATATATATATATATATATAATATATATATATATATATATATATATATATATATAATAATAGAAGTTTGAAAATCCAATGAACGAAAAGTAAGAAGATGTAACACGATAAACCTAACTTTTTAAAAACACCCACAGAATAAAATATAATACAGCAAATCATCAATCAAATGGATTAAAAATACAAAACACTAGCTATCAAGTTACAGAAAATCAACCAAATTAAAAGGTATGGAAACAAAAAAAGAAAAACTTAAACTAAATTCAACTATCTAACTGGCGTACAAAACAAATGTAAAAATCATTTAATCCTCAAGCATATGGAAAAAATAAAAAAATTAATATCGAATCAACAAGTCAATGAAAAATATAATACAAAGGTATGGAATCGAAATAAGTATAACAAACGAGATCAAGCACAAACGCCTTACACGTGGACAAGGCTCTAAGCCTAAATCATGAATTGTTAACCTCTACAAAAATCTAATCATGTCCAAGTTTTTTGTAGAAGCAAACACAAAAATGTATGTTTCTGAAGAAATAGATAGATTAAATCTATGAACTATTTCTACTTGGACGACATACATAAAGATGGAATAAAAAAGAAAAAATGAATACCTGGAAAAAGCACAGCGTGTGTACAGACGATTCATTACAGGGATCGAGGGAACACTGATAGAAGAGACCAGTGTTGCCATTCGTAAAGAAAAAATAAAAAACCATTTACTGTTGCCATTCATAAGAATTGAAAAACTGTGAAGCGAAATGTAAAGAAAAAGTATTAATATACAAAAAGAACTACTAAAAAGAGGGGCAAATAAAGGTAATGCTGAAGTGGGAAGTGAATGGGATAAAAAAAAAAAAAAAAAAAAGAAAAAAAAAAAATGGAGATGACTGGCTAATATAAGATACTATGAATAGAACTATATGATACTATGGAAAGAATTATAAAAATCCAGCTATTTTAAATTTTTTAACAATACTATTTACTAAATAAGTGGGATATTTATATAAATTACTAGTAATTTTGAGATTATTGATATGCATAGCATGAAATTTTTTATCAGATAATCTATAAATTCTAAAAAGCTGATTGAGTATAATATTTCTAAACAATTGAATCGAGTTACAGGAATTAAAAGGTAAGATTTTATTAATATTAAAATTATAAAAGTCTTTTTTATCATATAAATTTGTAACAATTCTATTAGAAGGATCAATAAAAAGATTTAAATCCAAAAAATTAACATTTTTATTAATAGTAGCTTCATTAGGTATTAATTCCAAATTGTCTGGATAGTAATCTATATCTATGAGATAATTTTCTGTATGTACTAAGCAAATCAGATCATCAACATATCTGTAAAAAGTATAATCTATTGAAGTAAATGACATTTCATAATGATAAAGGTATAAATTAGCTAGCATACTGCTACTACAGCCACCCTGTGGAACTCCTGAGACTTGTAAGTATAATTTATTTCCTTGAAAAATATAATTATTGAAAATAACAAAGTGAAGAAGTTTAGGAAAATTTTTAAATTTAATTTGATTTGTAAGAGGTGTAATATAAGCATTATATAGAGCTAAAATTACATCATATAGATCAGATATCTTAATATTATTAAAAAGATCTTTAAAATCAAAAGTTTGAAATCCTATTATTTTTCTAAGAGATGTTAATTTATTCTTTAATTCTTTACTATTATTTAGAATATGGTAGTTATTGCTAGTCTGGCTTAAACTATTATTTATTAGATTTAAAGAATTTAGTAATATTTACTCGCAGTAGTAGAGTAAGTATTATGGCCACTAGTAACTGTTCTAAATTTAATAGGATTTTTATGAAATTTTGGAATAAGCACTATATAAGGAAATTTAAGATATTTATATTTAATATTTAAATCATTATACATATTGATAATTTTCAATTTAATACTATTGATGGAATGTAAATCAGGTTTAAAAAGACTATTATTTTTTAAATAATCTAACAGAAATTGAATATAAAATTTTTTACAGATAATAGCATAATTATTAGAGGCTTTATCAACATAGGTGATAACAAAGGATCTTTGTAAATCATTAATGGAATGTTTAATATTATCAATATTAACAAAGATCTAGACAATTTAATATCTCTAATAGCATTTTTAATTGATTCTAATATAGTAAATTTCCACATATTAAATGCCTCTAATGGCAGAGCGTATTTACAAGCTAATTTATATATATATTTATCAAGATCAAGATTAATTGATTTTAAGACTTTAAAAGAATTATTACAAGAAGGTATCCTAAATTTAGTGCCAAATGACATAATGTTTCTCAACACATTGTCACTAACAAGGTCTAAATCTCCTGTAACTATGTGCCCCAAGTCAGGATTTAGAAATTTAGCAAATTTATTTAATTTACCAAATACATTCACTATCTACAATTGACTGAGAAGAATGATCAATAGAGAGCGATTGTGAAACTTCATTATAATTAAATATAGACCTACCAATAGGCTTATTGTATTTGAATGTCTTTGAAACAAATAAATCACCAATAGGCAATAAATGTTTAAACTTGTTAAACAGTTGTCCAAAATTTATAGAATTATATATAGGATGTTTGAAAGAGATAACACAATAGAATTAGTAGTTGTATTATTATAATGAAACTGATTTAGTTTTAAATTTAAAAACTGTGATCTTGTAATAAGCAAATCAAAGAAAATATGATTAAAATGTTCATT
>OX578146.1:11077221-11127221 GCA_951213105.1 Amaurobius ferox
TACTATAAGAAAAACCTATTTTTTTTTACTGTAAAAGTAGTAAATTCATTACATCATATAAGGAAAGTTATGTGTTGCCCACATCAGATTTTTTTGGGGGGTGATATGCTAGTAATAGTAGAAAGAGCACGTTTCCTCACTTCTCTGGATACACATCTCGTTCTTCTTTCCGATTTCGTGTTTACAATACAATTTTCTTCGAAATTTTTACTTCAAAAATCATAGTTACTATTTGTTGGAGTGCTTGGCCTTGGACTAGAAGTATTCAATTTCTGAGATGGAACAGCAGTGAGGTTCAATCTTCTTGACGGGGCTAATTGTAAAATTTCAGCTCTTAAATCTCTAGCATATTCCTCCTCCACAAAATGCTCGGAACATACACATGGATTTGAAAAATTCACTTTATCCAATCTTTGGCACTTAATGTACCATTTTTTTTCGCATAGATTCGTCTTTAGGGAAACTATGAAAAATAATTCCCATACCTTTTGTGTTGCGATTTGTGTTCTTACATGTAGTAACTGCACAATTCGGCATGATGTTAATGAAATTATAAAGTACTAAATAAAAGTAAAATAGCTACACTTGAATGTGTAAAAGAAATCAAAGGATGCAAAACAATATGTAAATCCAAGGTCAACGAAACGGCGGGAAGAGCAGCAAGCAATCGAGAAATTTTGACTCGATGATGACGTCATGCGCAGATTCCGAAAACAGGTGTCGCGTTGCGCATCGCTTTTACGGTCCCCCCTGCATTTAGTGACCACTAGAAAATTCGCCAGCGCAAAACATTGAAAATAGCTAGTTAGCTCATGTGAAAAAAGAAAGCTATAATTCTGTTATATTCTGAAACAGCTGACAGTAAACACAAAATAATATAATTTTTATAGAAAATGTACAAGTTAAACTTCACATTTTAACCTTATTTCCACGTATGTAGCAGCATTTAGACCATTAGGTACATATTTTATTTCGCGATTGATTGTTTTCACTATGAGGTTTGATGATTGGAGGCCAATCTGCAGTATCTTAAGATCCCCCCCCCCCCTTGTGTAGCTGGAGAAAGTTTGTTCATGAAATATTTGAATATGTAGTTACTATATACTATATAGAATTACAGGTACTTCCTTATTATAGCGGCCCCTGAGGATGAATCGCCAAGCGACCGAGATGTACCGCCAATATTAGGTAAAAATAATACTATTAGAAAATTTGCCATGCAAATCCACCGCTGATAATTGCAAACTTATACTTTTCTTGGGATGCAGCGCAAACTCGAGTATAAATACTTTTGACCAAAATATTAAATTTAATGTTACGTTTTTCTCCCATACGCTCTTAAAAATATATAAAGTAAAATACTGAATAAAGAAGAGGAGGGTCCGAGAAAATTTATTCCTTTATTTTTCCGGTTCTCGAGCTAAAAGTTGGGGAAACAGGGGCATAAACATGGGGTTACCATCCCAACCCTCATTGCTGAAAAAATTGCAATATTTCCCTATGCAGTCCATATTGGAAAAAGAAATGCTGCACTTTTACCCCCTTATTCGTCCATACCGCCCCCCTATTTTCCTAGATACTAGCTACACCAATATTAGGAAGTACTAGGCTATAGTTCTGCATGACCTGTTTTCGGCAAGTCATTTGCTACTTTACACAAACCGCACTTAAAAGTGTTGTACTTTTTTACAAACCGCAAATTAAAAGTTATGTTGGAAAATGATTTATTGTTAAAAACAACTAGAATACGTAATATTTTAAACCTATTAATGAATTGTTCTTGTAATCAAATTGTTTGGTGACTTATTTGACACCAAAGATAATGTAAACTAGATCGTGCTTTTATAACACAAAGCTGCTTTAGAACAAGAACCTCATTATTAATTAAGACTGATAATTATAAACAAAGAAACAACACGTTTAAAAGAATGTACATATATACGTATATGGCTCACAAGATTATAAATTAATCATTAAAATTATAGAAAATGCTTGCAAAAATTAACAACTTACCCTAACTTCTTGATTCTTAAAAACAGGATAATTCTGTAAACATCACTGGCTAAATGAATTCATTTCACTTTGATGTACAAATGTATTTATAAGCAATTTTTGTGCAGACCTCCATGGTTCAGACGATTTCATGAAAACAAATGCGTACCATACTTGTTCGTAAATTAAGATCAGTAATGCTGAGTCGAAGGAAATTTCCCTGTATAGGGAAAAGATACTAAAAAGGGAAATAAATGTTTCTGTTCAGCGATCTCCAAACAATATAAAAAAATAACTGAACTATTATTGATTGACACAACATATCGTACATAAAATAAACAAAATTGAATTTTTTGAGAAATAGTCCCCTATTTGTCAATTAGTAGAGTGTTTTTTGAACCATGGATTTAGCAAATGCGCATTTTCCGGAGTACAAACAATTTATGGAAAGAATTTTTCTGGAAAAGGGAGAAATTTTGTACCAAACTGAGAGAATTTTTGCACGACCTCTTGTCAGCACTGATAAACTTGTTTTACCTTGTAACTACGGATTAAATCACCAAGAGTACAAGATCACATAATGAACTGGATTTTTGTATTGCTGATAAAAAAATGAAGTTACAAATTCAGCTCAAAATTTCTTTTAAAGTCGGCTGGTTTCTACACGAAATATCGAAACGAAATCACATGCAACCAATACGTATGTTGTATAACATGATCTCAGTGTAGCTACCAGCATCCGTAGACCGGTTTCGAGCTTATTTTTATCTACAGTACGGATAACCACAGGCAACAACAAAACTTGTTGTGTACTGACGTTTTTTTTTTTTTTTTCTTTTTAACTTTTATACCGAAATTTGCGGCCGGAGCCTTTAAAGAAGTTTTGAGGCTTGGCTCACGCTCATCCCAAGTTCCCAGTTCACCGAAAAATTCAAGCTCAACCCGGGTCGAAGGCCTGGCTAAATTAGAAAATTAATATATAAGTTTTGTCCAAATTGAATAGGAAATTTAAGACCGACCGGTCTCAATTCAGTATGTGAGAAGTGAATGTAATAAAAAAATAGATAATGACCACTACATCCGATCTGGTGACCAAAGTTTTTATGTTTCGGATCTTGTTGTCAATTTAGCTACAAAAATAGATGACTTTAAATAGATAAATGAACGCTCACATTTTTTTTTTGTGCTAATATGCAAATATTTGCATGATAAAAAAATTTATATACAGTAAAAGTGACAACAAAAAAATCCTCTAAACTGGTGTTTAAATAATCTTAATTAAAAATATTACATTAGTAACAGCACAAACAGTTGAATAAAATTGTCAATAGGTTTCAGGTAGGGGGATAGGGGTAGGGGGAGTAGTCGCCTTAGTTAAGATAAAAAAAATACAGGGAAACCACACAATCATAAGCACGAATACGTCTGCCAAAAGAATAAAGTGTTGTATGCCCGTGACCCAAGAAAGTAATCGTTACCACACGAAAATGAAAACGAATAATAAGATGAAACCTAAAATAAGTGTCCGCTACTTAAATAATACAGAAACAGATAACACCATAATTTCCAAATCGCCTGTTTCAAACTAAAATCATTCTCAGGATATAAAAAAAATCTCCAAATCACAAAATGAGAATCAAAATGGATCATACATTCAGCACACAGCTCATGAAAACGCAAATGAAATGGCTCCGATCCACCCGCTTATGCGCATGTGCGAATATAGGCGTCGCTTCGGTAGATGGAGGAACTTCAATCGCTGGGTCCAGACTTTAATTGGAAAACCATCCGCTGACTCAAAAATTTCAATAGTTCGCTCAATAGTATTATTTTTCAATAGTATTAAATGGAATCTAGCTCAACTCGACATTCTTATACTAAAATTATTTTTAAGTAGCTTGAGAATATATTTTTTTTTTCAAGAAAAAAATTTGAAAAATCTGTATTATTGATCAAAATAATCAGTTATATCAGGTTACCCTTCATTTGAAAGGGCTTCAAAAAGTCTTTTGATTCATGCCAAGTTTGACAATGTATCCCATTGGAAAGGGGGGGGGTATAACTTTCCCCCCGAATAAGCTAATGATGTCACGAATACAAAAATTGTACCACGGCTATTTTTCACTACAATAATTGGTTTCGCGATCATTGAGCTTTAAATTACCTCTTTCATTCATCATTATGTCAAATTTTGTCTTATACTGTTATATTAAGAAAATATAAAATTTCGACGTTTTCGCTCGAATTTCAAAAAATTCTATCTATTCCTAGATTTTTTGTTAACAAAGCAAGTTTGGTGAAAATCCATTAATATTTGCGGCAGATATCGTGTACACAAAAAAACCAACCACAATCAGACGGACATCACTCTAAAAATAGTCAAACCGTGTTCAGGAGGTCCTAAAATATATATTGGCATTAAAATATCGAAAACGAAAATTTCAGTAAAAACAATATTTTCTTTACTTTGAGAAAGTATAGAGAAAAATTCTCTATACATTCAATAATACGAGAAAGTAAAAATTTATAGTTAATAAACGGATGGCTGGCTCCAAGAAATTAAATTTTGTTTTGAAGCAGTATATGACATTTAAGGTAGCTAATGTTAAATTATAAATATTAGATTGGCCGTCAATTATTTCATACCGGAATATAAAATTCGGGGACGTTTTAAACACACGAAAAATACATGCATTTTAAAACTTCACAAAACTTCGTCTATTAATCATATATTTTTCGTTCAAAATTTGTTTGAAAGAGAACTCTTCAATCTTTCCAATGCTGTCAATAAGAAAACTCCGTGATAATATTTTAGATAGCTAATGGATCGATTTGTGCAAATATCACCCTAAAATATAAAATTACTAAAAAACGAATTCGGTTCTTTAGGTAGTGGAATTTAAGGGACTCATAATCTCCAACATCTATCAATAATAATTGTTCAATCCTCTGCAATAGCCAACCACCACTACGACCTTTATCTCATCTTTATGCTAATCAAAGAGTCGAATAGATCTTTCTCACCATCACCATAGTCTATAAAGGAAGATGTCTATCTATGTCGTCCATAGCGAAAAATTTAAACGTCGCACGAATATGAAATTTGGTACACATATACTTTTAGTTTTTTAGTTGTTTCATGTTTTAAAACTATTTTGAATGATTTGCATTCAAATCGGTTCCTTAGTGACCGAAAATGTTATCGCAGAGTTTCCATCTCAACACCATTCGAAAAATTCTCTTTCGAACAAATTTTGAACGGAATCCATGCCCTTAATAGACGAATTTTTGTGAATTTTTAAAATATATATACTTTTCGAGTGTTTAAAGCATCTCTAATTTTTATATTCCAAATAATAGTAATAATAATAATAATAATAATAATAATAATAATAATTGACTGACAATTCCATCTTCATAATTTACCAGATGTTTCTTTGAATATTACACACTGCTCCAATCGCAGAAATTCTGTTTCTGCTGTATTCCGCTCATTAATTATGAATTTTATGTAAAACCTCATAAATTTTAAAAAGAATTCTGTCAGCGCACGAGATGAGTGATAAATATGTTTTCCGCCGTCCTTGAACACACATTGTAACGGGGTCAGGACGGGATTGCAGTCGCCATCGCCATCTTGAATGCAAATGCGGCGAGGAAAGGCGGAGCGGGGCGACTTCCAATCTTATCTTCCTCTGATTGGTTCCCCGCTCAGAAATTGAATAATTTTTGTTGTCGATTTCGAAAGGATTGCGGCAATTTGACGGCTAGATTTATTCCCATTGAAATATATGGTATTGCTGAAAAATTGCTGGAAGAAATTGCTCCGTGTAATAACACCAATAGAGTTAAGAGTTAGTATTTTTGACGTCATCAATGATACTGATTTCATCTTTATTTGTATTACGAGTTAGTACTAGAATCGAAAACATCATCAGAGTTTGCAAGAATTTTCATTTAGAAAGCGTACTGTTGATTTTAATTGAAAGAGCTTATATAGCTTATGTAGTGAATCGAAGGAGCTTATATAAGGTGTATCAAGGAGCATATTTAAAGCGTATTACGCCCACACAGAGGGTGAAAGGCGTATTTAAAGCGAATCAGAAGGGCTTATTTAGGGCGTATCAAAAGAGCTTATTTAGGACGTATCAAAATATCTTATTTAGTGTTTATCAAAAGAGCTTATTTAGGGCATATCAAATGAGATTATATACCCGCACAGAGGATGAAAGGCGTGTTTGGGGCGAACTAATGGAGCTTATTTACGGCAAATCAAAAGGGCTTATTTAGGACGGATCATAAGAGCTCATGCAGCCTCCCAGAGTACAAAAGGCGTATTTAGTACTTAATCCACAGTTGTGTTAAGGCGTAGCATTCGATGTGCCCAGCTCCAGGATCAAAGCGTATTAAGGCGCTTATTTATGGTGAGCATGTGCTCGCGTGTTTTTTTTTTTTTTTTTTTTTGCAGTTTAAGTGTGTGAAAGACCCAGGCCACTCGACTCACCCCAGAGTATGAGCTGCTGGTTGAGTGGCCGGGCAGTTTAAGTGTGTGGGTGACTAAACCTTTCGAAAACCTTAATGATTGAATTCAGTTAATCCCTGCTTTAAACTCCGAGCAACGGCGGGCACAGTGTCTATAGTAATTATATTAACAGTCAGAGTACTATTTAAAGCTCGTCGACAGGAATTTGGAGACACTTTTTTTCTTTATTATTCTTGCCAGGATCACCAGAAGTTTTCCTTTCAACTCCTTATATAGGCTTATACCTATAAACCGTGCGTGCATGCAGGACCTGATTAAGCCAATGTGGGGCCTGGTGTTAATTGGGGGCTCCCACACACTCACGACATACCAAATACATGTAAAAAGACATCACTAAGCAAATTTGGACGTTTAGGACCACTATCCCAATGGCATTTTTGTACATGTAGAACTTTTTATTTAAAAGTAAAACTTTGAAAGGTGTATGATATTTAAAAGTATTAACATATTTTCAAAATTTAAAATGAAAACTAACATTATCAGTTTATATTATTCAAATAATTAAATAATTATTTCTGATTAAAATGTTTTAACACATACAAAATTTAGGGGTCCAGGGCCGCGGCCCCGGAGGCCCTGCGTGCATGATATATAATGTCACTCATACGAGTAAATGTGGCCAAGCATTGAGGACACGGAACTTTACTTAAAGTACTATGAATCGTAAGAAGCCGCAGCAGGGGTGGGACAACCCAGTGATTAAGGGATATGATACACGAGCGTTCCTCGCCGTCCGTGACAAGCAACGCTGCGTGCTAGAAGTACAAAAATATGTGGAGCTTGTTCGGTCATCTCAACGAGAAAATGTGCTTTTCAAGTAGATAGTTTTAATTTCGAGTAAATAAAAAGGTTGGAGTTAAGAGACATTTTATGTTGTTGAGCGTCTTGAATTGTGGAACAGGAACTGTGATGAAAACGGCTCATTCAGAATCGTTTTTAAATTTTATTTTTATATTTTGCCGCAATGAATTGAAGACGACGAAGCATTCATTATAGTAAATTTCTCATGGCGAACTTTTTATTTTCTCATACTGTTACATAGAAAAATTATTGTTTCTTCGGGAAATTTATGAATTCGTGATTTTTATGGATATACAGGTTTTAAAACAGCCTGAACACATTTCCAACACTTTTAAAAAATATATGCATATGAATTAAAAAAGGGGGCATTTCTTTTCTCAGTCTGAGATTGTGATACAAATAAAACTAAACACTATGGAATGTCGAAAACCACCCACCATCGTACAGACCACCCGACTCGCCCTAGGACACGAGCAGCAATTTGAGTGGCCGGGACACTATGGAATGTGAAAGATGAGAAAGACGAGTGGTGACTCGCACTTCAGATACTTTGTTATGCATGACTTTGTTAGTTATCATGGAGATTTTGAAATTGCAGCAATACATTTCCCTACTGTCTCTCCTTCCAAAAATACGTTTACTACCACTTTGAAACCATAACAGAAGAAAAAAGCCGAGTCTTTTGATCGGCCGTTAACAAATGAATGAAAAAAAAAAAGACTCATTCTTAATCTATTTAGAATTTCATTTTTATATTTTACGAAAATGGATTTTAAACAACAAAATGTATTCATTGTTACAAGGCCGCCGACAGGGGAAAGGGCAAAAGGTTGCATTACATAGGGGCCCGAGAGGATTGGGTCTCGGGTCGCATAAACAGTTTATGATAAAGGATCAATACCTTGTAAGGTAAGGATATTAGGGCGACTCGTGCATTTGCAGCATAGCTTCCTGAAAAATTATTTCAGCTGCACTTATTATAAACTAGCCGCCTTCGGTGACCAGCCTGTTCGCTATCCTTGAATATTCTGACCATGGCAAACTCGCTAGCGCGACCTACCAGAAAGGTGTAAGGTAACGCTTTGGACGATCAGGAAGTGCCTCCCAATTTAGACTGGAACCCATTGGGGGAGGCATCCACAGGGACAGTACCCTCCTTCCCCTAACACCAACCTCTCGGAAGGACTTTCCGACCCACATGTTTAATGTCATCGCACTCCGCGTGAACATGGCGGCAATTTTGAGAATCGAACCCGGGCCTACAAAGTGCAAATCCCGCGCTCTAACCACTGCGGTACATCGCCCTCCGCGACATTCTCCATAACTTTCTTTTTATTCACCCAATTTAGACCGGAACCCAGTGGGAGAGGCATCCACAGGGACCGGACCCTCCTTCCCCTACCACCAACCTCTCGGAAGGATTAACAGACCCACATGTTTAACGTGATCGTACTCCGCGTGAACACGGCGGCAATTTTGGGAATCGAATCCGGGCCTACCGAGTGCAATTCCCGCGCGCTAACCACTGAGCTACTTTGCCCTCCGCGACAATCTCCATAACTTTCGTTTTATTCACCCAATTTAGACTGGAACCCAGTGGGGGCGGCATCCACAGTGGCCGTACCCTCCTTCCCCTACCACCAACCTCTCGGAAGAACTTACGGACCCACATGTTTAACGTGAAATACATCGCCACAATAAGTTTTTACAATACAACAATACATTACGCCACAATAGTACTTCGCAATCAATACATCGCCTCAATTCAATCCACCCTAATTCAATCATTTAAATTTTATAATGACCATATGCTAAGCTCTTAAATCTATCATTTAAAATATCACTCTAACCGTCACCCCCGAAAGTAGAGGCCGACCTACTGACAAATTATTATTCCTTTACATCCAACAGAGAAACAAAAGGGGAGCAAATAGCAAAAGCTCAAATAGCGATCTGGAAGACCTACTCGCAGTGGGAGGTGCATTTCACCAGCCCGCCGACTTTCGAATTCAGAAATTTCGACTATGCCATTCGTTTGTACTTCGTTAGTACCGGTTAGTACCGAGATATTTTCGTTAGTACCGCTCCCGGTACAAAATTATAGCCATTTCAAAAATGCGGGCTGGTGAAATGCGAGCCCGCCGACTTTCGAATTCAGAAATTTCGACTATGCCATTCGTTTGTACTTCGTTAGTACCGGTTAGTACCGAGATATTTTCGTTAGTACCGCTTCCGGTACAAAATTATAGCCATTTCAAAAATGCGAGCTGGTGAAATGCGAGCCCGCCGACTTTCGAATTCAGAAATTTCGACTATGCCATTCGTTTGTACTTCGTTAGTACCGGTTAGTACCGAGATATTTTCGTTAGTACCGCTTCCGGTACAAAATTATAGCCATTTCAAAAATGCGGGCTGGTGAAATGCGAGCCCGCCGGCTTTCGAATTCAGAAATTTCGACTATGCCATTCGTTTGTACTTCGTTAGTACCGGTTAGTACCGAGATATTTTCGTTAGTACCGCTTCCGGTACAAAATTATAGCCATTTCAAAAATGCGGGCTGGTGAAATGCGAGCCCGCCGACTTTCGAATTCAGAAATTTCGACTATGCCATTCGTTTGTACTTCGTTAGTACCGGTTAGTACCGAGATATTTTCGTTAGTACCGCTTCGGGTACAAAGTTATAGCAATTTCAAAAATGCGGTCTGGGGAAATGCGAGCCCACTGACTTTCGAATTCAGTTTCGACTATGCCCTTCGTTTGTACTTCGTTAGTACCGGTTAGTACCGAGATATTTTCGTTAGTACCGCTTCCGGTACAAAATTAAGGCAATTTCAAATTGGCTGGCTAGAGAAACAGGATTGTACCATTTTAAATAATTCAACTATGAAATTTTTACATTCTGACTATGACATACGTTAATACTTCGTTAGTACTGGTTAGTACCGAAATATTTTCGTCAGTACCGCTTCTGGTACAAATTTACAGCAATTTCAAAATGGCTGGGTGTTGAAATGCGAACTGCACAAGTATGCAATTTCTAAATTTCGACTATGCCATTCGTTTGTACTTCGTTAGTATCGCTTCCGGTACAAAGTTATGGCAATTTCAAAATGGCGGGCTGGGGAATTGCGAGCCTGCCGACTTCAGAATTCAGAAATTGTCATTCGTTTGTACTTCGTTAGTACCGGTTAGTACCGAGATAGTTCTGCTTCGGATACAAATTTATGGCAATTTCAATATTGCGGGCTGGTAAATACGAGCCGTACAAGTATGCAATTTTTAAGTTTCAAGTACCAAGATATTTTTGTTAATACCGCTTTCGGTACATAAATATTGCCATTTCAAAATAGAGGGGAGGGAAAATAGTGTCACCGTAATAAATTTTTCAGATATTAAAATTGCAAGAAAAAAATGCATGAATAAAATTTCAAATTGCAATGCCTGAATTCTGCCAAATTGGCAAACCTCAGCCAAAGTTGGTAAACTTTATGCGTAGCGAAAATGGAAACATAAACATTGTCTGGTATGTTTGATTGTCTTCTGATTATTATTATTTACTCTGTAATTAGGACATACTCATCCTTGCGGGCAATGAAAATAAACTCTTCCAGTCTCGGATATAAACATTCTTATTGGCATTTTTTAATCTTTGCTGTCTAATATGTTGCTGAAATATTTTTTTCTTTTTTGTTATGTCATTTACTGAACATAATGTTTAAAAACACACTGAAAAAAGTTTGTTTTCTATTACAGATATTTCTAGAGTGCATCCCCTATTTCCCCTAAGCATATCTGCAACGCACCCTACTAGTTTGGGAAACTCTGATCTATAGTATTAAAACGAGCATAAATAATCATGGTAACAAATTTAAGCATGAATGCAAATAACTAGGATTTCAAATGCGATTTGTTGGTTTGTAGAAACACTGTAATAAATAAAAGTATGTTTTGATTGGGATATGCAGGTTTTTAGGTAAATACATAAATTTCGAAAAATTAAAAGCAATACATTTACAATTTTTGCAATTAACCGTCAACATGTCACTAGGCTTACACCATTTGCTTTAAATTTGAATTCTTTTGGTACAAAGAACGTACACGGCACGATCTACAAAATGCTAGATAACAAATCTACCTGGAGAATTTCCAAAGCGGAGAAAAAACAAGTATCTGTAAAATAGATTAATGTCAACAGTAAATGGACTTTCAGAATTGTATCACTTGAACCATGAAAGTAATATTTAATTTCCAGAAGAAAATTCGTAAAATAAAAGAGGAAACCTAAGAGGAAGGAAAACGGACAGAGGAATGAAACTATGACCTAAGTGCCGAATGATGAAATATAAGGGGATAACCGGTGTAATGCCAGAAATGTAAAGTAATAAATATTTGGAAGGATTAAAAAATAATGGAACCAGGAATGCGGGCGGATTATCCCCACGCTAAGCAGATGGGCGATAATATACAGGTGGCCCCATATCTTACATACCACGCCCATGTTTACATACCACACTAAGCCGTTTGGCGGCAACCGAGACGGCGACGCCATGTCTACGGATTAGCTCTCAGCTCTACATTTCAGCACGTGGACCGCCGACCGAAAAAGGGATATAAGTGAGAGTTGCTCGAAGTGGGGGTCAGAATTGGTCAAGGCAGGCTGTTGGAGTTAGACTAGTCAAGAAGAAGCGACGGTAGCAGAGTTAAGAGTTGTGTGTGCGTCTCTGATATAGGAATTCGAAGGAGAGCTCATGTTCATCTGGTATTGCAAGTGTAAAGTGTGTCAAAGCATCGGTGTTACCCAAGTTATATGAAAGAAGATCAGGTACCGTACAATTAAACTATATGAGGATAACCTATTTGTCTAAATTTGTGTTTTTAAGGAAAAGCTAATTAATGCATCCCACCACGTGCTCCAACCAAATATCAATTCATCTGGCATTACACCCCCCGAACTACCATTGAGATGTATTCCACTATTGTGATAGTTATTTAATTTGTAAAACTAAAGAGTGTAAATTGAGTATGTGATAAATAAATGTTTGTTCCTTTACTATTAACCTTAATTTTTAGTTTGTTAACTTAGTATCCCGTTAAACACAGAAATAGGTGGGTTTTGCGGCCACCAACGCAATGTACACAGCAGTAAGTTTTAGAACAGATTACATGTATAATTAATATACTAATAAATAATTAATTTAATGTAAAATGCATTTTTTGACAATATTAATTTTAATCAACAAAATTAATAAATCGGCACATTTGGTGCTCGTGACTTTAGCAGTAACGGGAATAAAATAAGGATTTATGAAATTAATAAAAATAAAAGGAATAATAATAATAAAAAATAAATATTGATAAGGTTGGACAACTGGTGGCGACATAGATGATTGTGAAAATATTGTGCACAATTCTCATTTCTCCTTATGTTATATGTATGATTATGTAAAGTTTTATCAATGAAATGGAAAAAATGGTTCTTTTAAATGAGATCAAAGGTATAATTAGAAAAATGGGATATAGGAATGGGACCAGTTAAAAAAGTGGTGAAAAGTTCAATTATAACAAGGAGTTCAAGTTTGAAAGAAGATTCAAAAATATCAAATAAAAATTATAGTAAATTGGATAGAAATAATAAAAATATGGATATTCCAGTAATGCAGATCCTGCCATTATTTAGTGGGAGTAAGGAGGAAGATATAAATTTCTTTATAAAACAATTTGATGAATTAGCGGAGTTAGCAAGTTGGAAGGAAGAGCATAAAGTGGCTATCATTAAAACCAGATTAAAAGATAAGGCTATGCAGTTTTTAATTCAAAACCCTGAATTACAAAACGAAAAGGAGTTTGATAAAATAAAAATATTACTAATAAATAAATTTTCAAACAAAATAACGATAACGCAAGAACAGGACGCTTTCAATAAAATAAAACAAACGCCTGATATGTCAGTGGACGAGCTTGTGCTAAAAATAAAAAACGCAGCGCGTAAATTTTTGAACCTTAAGGATACAACAGATGGAGAGGTAGAGAAAATAACCAATAAAATAATGTTGGGAAAATTCATTAGCGCATTACGCCCTGATTTGGCAATTGAAGTGAAGAAAAAAGATCCGCAGCGGTTTGAAGATGCCATAAAAGATGCCGAACTGTTTGAAATAATTCTTAATGATAGGACTCCAGAAGAATCACATAACGAACTGAAAGAAATGTTACTTACAACACAGGTTCAAGATTTGACTTTAGAAATTAATAAATTAAAATTGCAAAATATACCAAATCAATCCATGGAACGAGCTGTTTTTTGCATAGGGTGCGGAAAAAATGGACATTATTTTTCAGATTGCTGGTACAATGAGTGTAATACTGCATTTGCAAGGAATCCCAAACGAATGAATTATCAGCAATATGGGTTGGAGCAAACAAATTATATCAGAGGAAACAGAAACGAAAATCGCAGAAATTTTGAACGAGGAGGATATAATAGAAATAATAGGGAATATCAAGGAAATAATAATGATCAAAGAAATTATTACGATCAATTAGAAACCAACGTAGAAAATAGAGAGAGGCAAAGTATAAGAGGAAATTTTAGGGGGCGCAACGGAAGAAATATAAGATCAAACACATATGAGAGAAACAATAATAATAGTAATTTAAACTAAGAGCTGGAATTTGGGACCAAGGAACGAATCGTACAAATTCCAGAGAAATAAATAAATTCGGTTCACAAACATATAGAAATAACAAAAATGGAGATGACTGGCAAAACTATACAAATTTGGAGAGAGGACAATATTATGAAAATAATGATAAAGCAAAATATGATACCAAAAGTATCCTTTCAAGCGAATGTGAAAACGTATCTAGCCCACAATTACCGATGGTAGAAATAGATTGCAAAGGAATAAAAATAATAAGTGTAATTGATAGTGGGGCTCAAGTTAGTATTATAGATTTGGAAACATTTCAAAAACTAAAACAGAATAGAAATGTAAAAATAAAATACATAACCAGAAGAGTAATACTTCAGACGTTTACTAAAGAAAATATAGAATTTTTAAATTGCATTCAATTTTCATTTAGAATTGGGGAAAAGGCATGCAAAAATTATTTTTTCGTGACAAAACAGAACTTTCAGGGGCAATATAAAATGCTTTTAGGCTACGACTTTTTATCCTCACATAAAGCAATTTTAAATACAGAAGATAACGAAGTACAATTTGGGAATACTGCGATTAAATTGTATAAAAGTGAAAATACAAACCCAATACAGAATTCAAAACAAAAACCACAAAGCCAGGGAATTCGCGATGAAAATAGATATAATAGTAATTATGAAAATTATAATACTGATGACGACGAATATGAGGAAATAAATAGTTGTTATAATGAGTCCAATAATGAGAATGAAGATAGAATAAGCGATGATAATGATGACGACGAATATGAGGAAATAAATAATTGTTGTAATGAATTCAATAATGAGAATGAAGGTAGAATAAGCGAGGATAATGAAAGCGATAACGATAGAAAAAACGCTAATATGCAAAATTGTAGCACTCGCGATAATGTAAATGATGAAAAATGGTTACCAAGTTCTAATGAAAGTAATAAGAATAAGAATGTTAAAAAGAAAGAGGAAAAGCAGATTTTCGCTAAATTGAAAAGAAAAATAACATTAAAGCCAGGGGAGTCAGAAATAGTCCAATTGATTTTGTCACAGGAATTAAATGAGGGACAGGATGTTTTATTTTCTCCAATAAAAATGGCAAGAACATTAATCACGGAGGAAGCGATCCAAAGTATAGAAAATAAAAATAAGATTAGAATGTTGTTATACAATGAAAAAAATTGCCAAATTACACTTAATAAAAATATGAACGTGGGTATAATAACAGAACACATCGAAATTGTTGATACAAAAAATAAAAGCAGTAAACCCACGTTGGAAATTAATAATATTCAAAATTTAAATAAAACAGATTATCAACAAATTCGGGAATTAAGAAAGAAAGAAATATCTCCAGACGATTTTCAAGTACAGCACTTAAATAAGGAAGATAGAAATAAAGTTATTGCATTAATGATGACCAATACAGAGGTTTTTTCAAAGTCATATGCTACCCTAGGTAAAACATCAGCAATAGTACCGAAAATCGAACTTATGCACAATTATCCTATTCAGAGTCGACCATACCCAATTCCGAGAGCAGTACGAGAAATTGCGCAAAAAGAAATTAGGGAATTATTGGAAAATGACATTATTGAAAGTTCACAAAGCACGTACGCTAGTCCCATTATTCCTGTAAAGAAACCAAGTAAACCAAATGAAGAACCTAAATATAGACTTGCTATTGATTATAGGGCCATAAACGCGTATTTACCACTTTTGCCAATAAACTTACCAAAGGTGAAGGATATATTACAAAATATCGCTGGTAGTAAAATTTATACAGTTATGGATTTGAAGGCGGCGTTTTTTCAGATCGAACTAAGAAAACAAGATAGAAAGGCCTTAACGTTCACAACTTTTATGGGAAATTTTAATCCTAAAAGAATTCCGTTTGGTCTTAAAAACTCAGGAGCATATTTTCAACTTTTAATGAACAAAGTGTTAGGAGATCTATCAGAGTTAAAAATATACTTTTACTTAGATGACTTAGTCATATGCGCACAAAATAACGACGAAATGTTAGAGAAAATCAAAATTGTTTTCCAAAGATTGAAAGAAAATAATTTAACACTCGACCCGGCGAAGTTACAGATATGCAAATCGCAAATTGAATTTTTAGGATATAAAGTAAATGCGAATGGTATAAGCCCATCAATAAAAAATTGTGCAAAAGTGCAAAATTTCAAACAACCCCAAACGGTTAAACAAGTAAAAAGCTTTCTTGGGACAACAAACTATTTTAGAGGTCTGATAAAAAATTATGCACAAATTGCAGAACCGTTGGTAAATTTGACAAAAAAGAATGTTAGGTTCGAGTGGAATAATGAATGTAGAAAAGCTTTTGAAAAATTAAAAAATGCAATTTTTAAAGAACCAGTTGTAAGACAGCCTGATGAAGTAAACCCGTTTGTCTTAACTACGGATGGCTCAGGTAAGGGAATTAGTAGTATTTTGATGCAAAGGGTAAATGGAGTCGATCATGTTATCGAATTTTATTCAAGACCTGTGAACCCGGCAGAGAAGCGTTATCCTGCAATAAAGCTAGAATTGCTAGCTATACACGCATCCTTACAACACTTCAGAGAATATCTGTTCGGAAGGAGTTTCACCTTGCTGAGTGACGCAAAATCCCTTATGTACCACATAAAATTAGATAAAATGCCAAATATCATATCGAGGTGGCTAATTGACATAAGTCAGTATGATTTTAAATTCAAATATCAAAAAGGTGAAAATAACGCAAGTGATTATTGCTCGAGATATGTATTTGACAATGATAACCAAATCAAATATGTAAATACTTTAATTAAAAATGATGAGATAAATGTGGAGAAAATATTAGAGCAACAAATGGTAGATGAAAAATTAAGTAAAATTAGAGAGGAATTACAAAAAGGAAGAAACCGATATCACAATAACAAGGTATACTATATTGATAGCCAAAATAAACTGTTAATGGTAAAGAAGGAAAATAAAAGACAAACGTATAGGAAAATAAATGAGAATAAGATTGTAATACCGCACTCGCTAAAGGGAAAGATAATAGAGATAGCACATTTCCCCCATTTCGGAGTAAAAAAGACATACCAATTACTTTCAAGAAAATATTTTTGGATAGGGGCTTTCCAAGACGTGGAAAATTTTTGTAAGTCTTGTAATCAATGCTTATTAGTAAAACACAAAAATATACCACCAGCCAGACTTCAGGCTATGCCAGAAATATTAAAACCAGGAATATATTTAAAACTGGATTGCGTAGGAAAACTACCGCGCAGTAATGGAGGAAATAATTTTGTAATTACAATTGTAGACATGTTTTCACGATACTTTGAGGCCTATGCAGTCAGAGACATTACTGCTAAAACAATAGTGAATAAGCTAACAAACTTCGTGACAACTTATGGAGTTCCAATACCACCCCCGAAAGTAGAGGCCGACCTACTGACAAATTATTATTCCTTTACATCCAACAGAGAAACAAAAGGGGAGCAAATAGCAAAATCTCAAATAGCGATCTGGAAGACCTACTCGCAGTGGGAGGTGCATTTCACCAGCCCGCCGACTTTCGAATTCAGAAATTTCGACTATGCCATTCGTTTGTACTTCGTTAGTACCGGTTAGTACCGAGATATTTTCGTTAGTACCGCTCCCGGTACAAAATTATAGCCATTTCAAAAATGCGGGCTGGTGAAATGCGAGCCCGCCGACTTTCGAATTCAGAAATTTCGACTATGCCATTCGTTTGTACTTCGTTAGTACCGGTTAGTACCGAGATATTTTCGTTAGTACCGCTTCCGGTACAAAATTATAGCCATTTCAAAAATGCGAGCTGGTGAAATGCGAGCCCGCCGACTTTCGAATTCAGAAATTTCGACTATGCCATTCGTTTGTACTTCGTTAGTACCGGTTAGTACCGAGATATTTTCGTTAGTACCGCTTCCGGTACAAAATTATAGCCATTTCAAAAATGCGGGCTGGTGAAATGCGAGCCCGCCGGCTTTCGAATTCAGAAATTTCGACTATGCCATTCGTTTGTACTTCGTTAGTACCGGTTAGTACCGAGATATTTTCGTTAGTACCGCTTCCGGTACAAAATTATAGCCATTTCAAAAATGCGGGCTGGTGAAATGCGAGCCCGCCGACTTTCGAATTCAGAAATTTCGACTATGCCATTCGTTTGTACTTCGTTAGTACCGGTTAGTACCGAGATATTTTCGTTAGTACCGCTTCGGGTACAAAGTTATAGCAATTTCAAAAATGCGGTCTGGGGAAATGCGAGCCCACTGACTTTCGAATTCAGTTTCGACTATGCCCTTCGTTTGTACTTCGTTAGTACCGGTTAGTACCGAGATATTTTCGTTAGTACCGCTTGCGGTACAAAATTAAGGCAATTTCAAATTGGCTGGCTAGAGAAACAGGATTGTACCATTTTAAATAATTCAACTATGAAATTTTTACATTCTGACTATGACATACGTTAATACTTCGTTAGTACTGGTTAGTACCGAGATATTTTCGTCAGTACCGCTTCTGGTACAAATTTACAGCAATTTCAAAATGGCTGGGTGTTGAAATGCGAACTGCACAAGTATGCAATTTCTAAATTTCGACTATGCCATTCGTTTGTACTTCGTTAGTACCGCTTCCGGTACAAAGTTATGGCAATTTCAAAATGGCGGGCTGGGGAATTGCGAGCCTGCCGACTTCAGAATTCAGAAATTGTCATTCGTTTGTACTTCGTTAGTACCGGTTAGTACCGAGATAGTTCTGCTTCGGATACAAATTTATGGCAATTTCAATATTGCGGGCTGGTAAATACGAGCCGTACAAGTATGCAATTTTTAAGTTTCAAGTACCAAGATATTTTTGTTAATACCGCTTTCGGTACATAAATATTGCCATTTCAAAATAGAGGGGAGGGAAAATAGTGTCACCGTAATAAATTTTTCAGATATTAAAATTGCAAGAAAAAAATGCATGAATAAAATTTCAAATTGCAATGCCTGAATTCTGCCAAATTGGCAAACCTCAGCCAAAGTTGGTAAACTTTATGCGTAGCGAAAATGGAAACATAAACATTGTCTGGTATGTTTGATTGTCTTCTGATTATTATTATTTACTCTGTAATTAGGACATACTCATCCTTGCGGGCAATGAAAATAAACTCTTCCAGTCTCGGATATAAACATTCTTATTGGCATTTTTTAATCTTTGCTGTCTAATATGTTGCTGAAATATTTTTTTCTTTTTTGTTATGTCATTTACTGAACATAATGTTTAAAAACACACTGAAAAAAGTTTGTTTTCTATTACAGATATTTCTAGAGTGCATCCCCTATTTCCCCTAAGCATATCTGCAACGCACCCTACTAGTTTGGGAAACTCTGATCTATAGTATTAAAACGAGCATAAATAATCATGGTAACAAATTTAAGCATGAATGCAAATAACTAGGATTTCAAATGCGATTTGTTGGTTTGTAGAAACACTGTAATAAATAAAAGTATGTTTTGATTGGGATATGCAGGTTTTTAGGTAAATACATAAATTTCGAAAAATTAAAAGCAATACATTTACAATTTTTGCAATTAACCGTCAACATGTCACTAGGCTTACACCATTTGCTTTAAATTTGAATTCTTTTGGTACAAAGAACGTACACGGCACGATCTACAAAATGCTAGATAACAAATCTACCTGGAGAATTTCCAAAGCGGAGAAAAAACAAGTATCTGTAAAATAGATTAATGTCAACAGTAAATGGACTTTCAGAATTGTATCACTTGAACCATGAAAGTAATATTTAATTTCCAGAAGAAAATTCGTAAAATAAAAGAGGAAACCTAAGAGGAAGGAAAACGGACAGAGGAATGAAACTATGACCTAAGTGCCGAATGATGAAATATAAGGGGATAACCGGTATCGGACTATATGGGAGTAACAACATTAACTAACTTAAAACAAAAGAAAAAATTATTGTAAAAATACTTGTGAATAAAAATCTCAGATCAAATTTCGAAAGCTAAATGAACTTCATAAAATGAGTTTAATCAACAGAACAAACTATAGATGAAACAAGAAAGATCAATCATGCTCAAAGCATTGATAATGAAACACTTTCCAACTTCAATGCAATTTTATTTAAACAAGTCTAAAATGAAATACATTCCTCGGTAATATTTTAAAACTTCTCACAATACTACATTAATTTATTATATTTGAAAACTTAAACCTTCATCGAAAAAAAATGAAATTCATTCAAATGACGGCATTGATATATAAATCGCCTGGCTCAAACATCTCTAAAATGCGATACATTCCTCGGTAATATTTTTAAAACTATCATAATATTACGATAATTTATTATATTTGAAAACTTCTTCGAAAACAACTGAAATCCATTCAAATGACGTCATAGAAAAAATAACACACCTGGTTCTCTGTAAAACAGCATTTCATTCATAACATTTTCCCATTCATTTCATTCATCACAATACTATAATAATTTATTTTATTTAAAAATGAAGACCATGGAGCTACAAGTAATTAAACTCTATGCTTAAAACTTCATCGAAAAAAATCGTCCTTCTCTTTGTAAAATCAATGATTTATGCATATCAGCTATGCAGACATCTGATGCATTTGTAATATTTTTAGATAGTTGACACGTTATAACTTTTTGTTGAGCTGTATATGTTTCCCAAATATTAGTTATGTTAGTTAAACATAAGAAATCAATCTGATATATCTGTAATATTATTAGATAGTTGATATTTTATAACTTGTTGTTTTCCGGCTATATGTTTTTCCCAATATTAGTTATGTTAGTTATACATAAGAAATAAATCTGATACATTTGTAATATTTTCAGATGGTTGATGCCTTATAATTTTTTGTTCTTGAGAAATATTTTTTTCCCAAAATTAGGCATGTTATACATAAGAAATAAATCTGATACATTCGTAATATTTTTAGACAGTTGATATTTTATAACTTTTTGGTTTCGAGCTACATGCTTTTCCCAATATTAGTTATGTTAGTTATACATAAGGGAAAAATACTGATACATTAGATATTTGATGTTTTATAACTTTTTGTTCTTGAGAAATATATTTTTCTCAGTATTAGGTATGTTATGCATAATGAAATCTGATACATTCGTAATATTTCGGATAGTTAATATTTTATAACTTTTTGTTTTTGAGCTATATGCTTTTCAAATATTAGTTATATATAAGAAATAAATCTGATATATTTGTGATATTTTTAACTAGTTAATATTTTATAACTTGTTGTTTTTCAGCTATATGTTTTTCCCAATATTAGTTATGTTAGTTATACATAAGAAATAAATCTGATACATTTGTAATATATATTTTCAGATTGTTGATGTTTTATAATTTTTTGTTCTTGAGAAATATCTTTTTCCCAAAATTAGGTATGTTATACATAAGAAATAAATCTAGTCTATCTGTAATATTTCTAAAGATTTGACGTTTTATGGCTTTTTGTTCTTGGAAAATATTTTTTTCCCAGTATTATGTATGCTATACATAAAAGTAATCTGATACATTAGTAATATTTTTAGATAGTTGATATTTTATAACTTTTTGTTTTTGAGCTATATGTTTTTCTCAATATTAGTTATGTTAGTTATACATAAGAAATAAATCTGATACATTTGTAATATTTTCTGATGGTTGATGTTTATTCTGTTTCTATTACACTCTTTTCCATTTTATTTTTCTATTCCATTTCATTATTCTTTGTTGTGGTTCATCTTTTTACCCCATATTTTGTGTCGTTCACGTTTAACTAATGTAGAAGAAGGTGCTGGCTCAGAATTGGAAATGTACAATTCTGTTTGTGAAAGAAAACGAGAACCCTCTTAAAGACATATTGCTCGTGGGCTCCGCTGGTTTCATCACCAAGAAAACAAACTGCTGCACCGAATTTCACGATTTCTTGAAATTTTGTGGGTAGTCAAATAGTAATCTCACTTAAAATGTTGTCCATGTTTCGAATTTCTAGGAGCAGGGGTAGTCTGATATTAATAAAATATATGTTATGGATAGCACAGGGCTTTCCCTATACAATGCAAGGAATTGACTTCTTTCGCAGTCAAAAAATGATGTATACGATCGAAGGCACAATGTTTTTAACGTTGAATTGTATATTGGGCGCTTTTCCGGGTAACAATATGTAAAACTATTTCAATGTATCCATTTAACTTATATATTTAGCGCAACGCTAAACCGACAATTATCAATAACAATAGCATCCGCAATACGCAAAAAAGTCTATATTTTATAATTAATTCATTAATTTGATGTCATATCTTTTAACTTAGCGACATTTTTGCAATTTTTATGCCAAATTTATCCAAATTTATACCAAATATATTTTTCAAAATTAGTTGCCAAGCCTTACAGACAGACGGAGAGAAGAGCATTTATTGTATATAAACGACTATAGGCGAATGGTTAGACGACGATATACAAAACTATTACACAAAATATCTTTCAGTGAGTGAATCGAACTAGATCCATGAGAATGGTGTTAACAAATTTATAGCGTAATATTACATATCAAAAGCGAACATATTTCACAATAATTAATATATTTCTTTTGTTTTATGTGATTCTTTTTTTTTTGTTTTGGTAATTTGTTTGAAAATTTTTAATGTATCGAGAACAATTTGCGCTACTATTCTACAGTTTCTGCTAACCGTTTTTTAGTGAAAAAAATTGCATTAGGAAGAATATTTACGTAACAATATTGAAGGCTCCTATTTTTGATGAATTTTCACAATTTCATTCGAAATTTTCGATTGGGGGGGGGGGGGGTTCTGAACATTCAATTACGTTTAAAATCAAAAGGTTTCCAGTATTCACTTATTTTAATTTTGCACCAAATTTCGTTCGAAGTGCCACATTCATTCGAGAGATATCGTCTCCGAACACACACTCACAGATAAGTCTCGCGGATAAACACACTCACGGATAAGTCTCGCAGATACACACACACAGATATCACATCAATAACGTTCGATTTGACTTCAGGGATACACTGAAACGTGTTCATCCGTTGTAAACTCGAATTCAAATTTTCTACCCCATAACCATACTTCCCCAATACATTAAAGTATGTATCTGGGGAAAGTAAAAACGAAGGTTTCACTTATAAATATCATAATGTACACAGAATATTTTCTGCACATAATTGGAAGAAAATTATACCATGTTGCTTAGTAACGGAATTAAATCGAATGCCTATAAACGTCATACCATTTTTATTAAATATTTTCAGATTTAAATAATAATCGAAACTTAGAAATTGCATAATTGTCCGGCTCCCATTTCCCCTGCCTGCCATTTTGAAATTGCTGTAAATTTGTATCGGTAATAACCTGCACTAACGAAGTAATAGCGAATGTCATAATCGAAATTTAGAAATTGCTTACCTGTTCCGACTCGTATTCCCCAGCCCACCACTTTGAAATTGCTACAAATTTGTACCGAAAACGGTACTAACAAAAATATTTCGGTACTAACGAAGTACAAACGAATGGCATAGTCGAAATTTCTGAATTCGAAAGTCGGCGGGCTCACATTTCCCCAGCCCGCATTTTTTAAATTGCTATAACTTTGTACCGGAAGCGGTACTAACGAAAATATTACGGTACTAACCGGTACTAACGAAGTACAAACGAATGGCATAGTCGAAATTTCTGAATTCGAAAGTCGGCGGGCTCGCATTTCACCAGTCCGCATTTTTGAAAGGGCTATAATTTTGTACCGGAAGCGGTACTAGCGAAAATATCTCGGTACTGACCGGTACTAACGAAGTACAAACGAATGGCATAGTCGAAATTTCTGAATTCGAAAGCCGGCGGGCTCGCATTTCACCAGCCCGCATTTTTGAAATGGCTATAATTTTGTACCGGAAGCGGTACTAACGAAAATATCTCGGTACTAACCGGTACAAACGAAGTACAAACGAATGGCATAGTCGAAATTTCTGAATTCGAAAGTCGGCGGGCTCGCATTTCACCAGCCCGCATTTTTGAAATGGCTATAATTTTGTACCGGAAGCGGTACTAACGGAAATATTTCGGTACTAACCGGTACTAACGAAGTACAAACGAATGGCATAGTCGAAATTTCTGAATTCGAAAGTCGGCGGGCTCGCATTTCACCAGCCCGCATTTTTGAAATGGCTTTAATTTTGTACCGGAAGCCGTACTAACGAAAATATCTCGGTACTAACCGGTACTAACGAAGTACAAACGAATGGCATAGTCGAAATTTCTGAATTCGAAAGTCGGCGGGCTCGCATTTCACCAGCCCGCATTTTTGAAATGGCTATAATTTTGTACCGGAAGCGGTACTAACGAAAATATCTCGGTACTAACCGGTACTAACGAAGTACAAACGAATGGCATAGTCGAAATTTCTGAATTCGAAAGGCGGCGGGCTCGCATTTCACCAGCCCGCATTTTTGAAATGGCAATAATTTTGTACCGGAAGCGGTACTAACGAAAATATCTCGGTACTAACCGGTGCTAACGAAGTACAAACGAATGGCATAGTCGAAATTTCTGAATTCGAATGTCGGCGGGCTCGCATTTCACCAGCCCGCATTTTTGAAATGGCTATAATTTTATACCGGAAGCGGTACTAACGAAAATATCTCGGTACTAACCGGTACTAACGAAGTACAAACGAATGGCATAGTCGAAATTTCTGAATTCGAAAGTCGGCGGGCTCGCATTTCACCAGCCCGCATTTTTGAAATGGCTATAATTTTGTACCGGAAGCGGTACTAACGAAAATATCTCGGTACTAACCGGTACTAACGAAGTACAAACGAATGGCACAGTCGAAATTTCTGAATTCGAAAGTCGGCGGGCTGGTGAAATACACCTCGCAGTGGGCCTACAAGCCGAAACGTCAAAAGTTAGTGCTCCGGCCTCTGCTTTCGGAGGTGACGCTCTAAAACCCGATGGAACGGCGTGACTCCCCCCCCCCCCCCCCATTTCTGGGCGAGGCTGTCGGTACAGTGTTTAGAACTAATAAGGATCGAAATGCGATGAAATATAATATACAACAAAGGGCAATGATATATTAAATATAGACATTCCAGATGCTCCGAATTTTGAGTTATTCTCAAAAAACGATATATTCCTCTTGTTGGGCTCAGGACGGGCTAGCCCGATGGGGTTCAAAATCTAAATTAAAATCCATCTAAAAGGAAATGATATACAAAATTATTCACATTCTTTAGCTACTTCGTTTGATCGAGATATTCTTGAAAAGCGAGTAAATTTCTTTGGCGGGCCAAGACGGGCTAGCCCGATAAGGTTCGAAATGCGATGAAATATAATATACCACAAAAGACAATGATATATTAAATTTAGACATTCTAGATGCTCCGAATTTTGAGTTATTCTCAAAAAGCTATATATTCCTCTTGTTGGGCTCAGGACGGGCTAGCCCGATAAGATTTTTAATCCAAAGAGTTAAAATATACAGCAAATGACAAGCATATGCTAAACTTCGGATTTTTAGATACACCTGTTCTCGAGTTATACCAAAAAGTAAAGTTATATGGCGGGCCCAGGACGGGCTAGCCCGATAAGCGTCAAAATCGAAAGACTTGAAATGTACCACAAGAGAAAACGTCATACCGAATTTCACGTTACTGTGATGAATGAATTTGATTATTTTGGATCTCAAATGTTTGAACGACCACAGATAAAGCTAAATAAAATTTTTAAAATATGCATATATCCCTAGGTCAATCTCTCTGAAAATCAAATGACTTTTTGTGTATACCACTTGCAATAATTACACCAAATTTCAGACAAATTCTTCAATTATTTCCAAAGATATCAATCATTTTGTTTGAATTAAATTCCCATTAGTTTCAATGTTAACTCCTCCGCTTTAGACCGCTTATTCGAGTCCAACGCCGTCTGGCGTAGGCGGTTTTTAGGGAACCTGTTTTTCGCCTCGGTCGGCACACTATCTCTTCTAGACACTGTACTGTCGGGAAAGAATGGGATCTTCGCCGAGAAGTCGAGAATTGGCCGAGAAATATAAAATCAATCGTCTTTAAAATTGCGATCCTGCGGGCAATTTTCATTATTTCTTGACCATATTGGACTTGTAAAAATGCCAGATATTTCAGTTTTCTAAAAATGTAAATTATTAATCGAAATTATGAGTACTTTTTACTATGCGAGAATTTAAAAACCAAAAATCGTTTTTTTGAGCCGAAAGTGACTTTTGTTTTTAAACCTTTAAAAAATATTAGAAATCCAAATTGAGATTTGAAATTGATATATTTTTACTCGCAATTGTCTGCTCTTTTCGGTGGTATGATTTGTTTTTTTCTACGGCGTCTGGATCGTGGAGAAAAAAAGGGCAAAAAACGGTCGAAATCGCATAAAACATTAAATAACTAAAAAATAATTTAAATTTTAAAAATCGGTTTTCACGTGCCCCCTTCCCGCCTCTCCCCCCCCCCCGGGTCTCCGATTGCCAAATTTCGTAGCTCTCCGACGAGCGGTCGCTGAACGTATAGTGTATAAGACAGACACATAGACATAGACACACACACACACACACAGAGAGACCATTGCCTTTTATTATATAGACTAGCCGCCTTCGGCCATCAGCCTGTTAGCTACCCTTGAAAATTCTGACCATGGCAAACTCGCTGGCGCGACCTACCAGAAAGGTGTAAGGTAACTATTTGGACGGCCAGGAAGTGCCACACAATTTAGACCGAAACCCAGTGGGGGAGGCATCCACAGGGACCGTACCCTCCTTCCCCTACCACCAACCACTCGGAAGGACTTACGGACCCACATGTTTTACGTGATCGCACTCCGCGTGAACACGGAGGCAGTTTTGGCAATGGCTGGAATCGAACTCGGGCCTACCGAGTGCAATTCCCGCGCGGTAATTTAAATTTTATAATGACCATAAAAAATTAAATTTTAATTTGACCATATGCTAAGCTCTTAATTCCATCATTTAAAATATAACGTAATATTATTTAAAATATCCTCATTCCATCTTTCCATCATTTAAAATATCCATAAAATTAAAATATCCATTTAAAATATACATAAATTAAAATATTTATTTAAAATGACCATATGCTAAGCTCTTAATTCCATGATTTAAAATATCACGCAATTTTCTAACCCGTCTCCATGGAAACACGTGACGTCCCCGGCGGGAGAAAAATCTGATCTTCCGAGAATTATCCGAGAAATTTAAAATTATTACTTCTTTAAAATTTCGATCCTGCAGCCATTTTTAATTATTTCTTGACCAGATCGGGCTTGTAAGAAAGCCAGATCTTTAAGCTTTCTAAAAATGTAAATTATTAGTCGAAAATCTCACTACTTTTCCGGATTCGAGGATTTAAAAACGAAAGTTCGTTTTTTTGAGCCGAAAGTGACTCTTTGTTTTAAAATCTTAAAAAAATATTAAAATTTGTCCCTGAGATTTGAAATTGATATATTTTTACTCGCAATTGACTGCCCTTTCCGGTCGTGTGATTTGTTTTTTTCTACGACGTCTGGATGGTGGAGAAAAAGGGGGAAAAACGGTCGAAATCGCATAAAACATTAAATAATAAAAAAAAAAATTAAAATTTTAAAAATCGGTTTGGACGTGTCCCCTTCCCAGCCCCCCGGGTCTCCGATTGCCAAATTTCGTAGCTCTCCGACGTGCGGTCGCTGAACCTATAGTGTATAAAACAGACAGACACACACACAGACATTGCTTTTTATTATATTAGATTGTTTAGTGAGAACTTTTATGATAAGGCAAGCTTTGCTATCATAGAGATGTTGAAATTGCAAATATGACTTTTCTTTTAAAGTGCTTAATATAGTTCTGTTTTATATGATAGCTCATGCAAAAACCTTTTTTTATGTCAAGAGCCTTTTTAGAATCTGGCATAAATCAAAATGACCACTCTTAGAAATTAGAACAGAAGAAAAAAGTACTGTGATGAGTTTAAAAATCTGTACCTTAGGTTTTTATGGATTTATATGTTTTGTGCGCTTCTGAACTCAAATTAACGATATCTAGGTATGAACAATTTTTGTTTATATTTTGCCCACAAAATCAAGATTTATTAATTGTAAGAAAAATTCATGTGTTGGACACATCAAATCTTTTGATATATAGAGATTGGTTTTCTGCCAAAGCAACTTACATGTATAACAAATTACTGCTAAATATTCAAACAATTTGCTTAAGTAATAGTTATAATTGCTTAAATAATTAGTAAAATGATAAATTCAGTTGTACTACAAGTTTTTTACTGCTTAGCGTACATATATATGTATAGGTACAAAAATGAAATCCCATCTAGCTTTCATACGCCGCCTTTGGCAACCAGAGTAGTCGGTTTTCAAAAAAAGTATCTAAGCTTGAAATAGATGTCGATCGCTTCGTGTGCGCGTAACGCATTTGGCGCACTGCGCGGATGTAATACGCCCTACATAAGAGCTCGGGATACATGCAAATAGGAACAGAGCGTACCAAGCAACCCATACGACTGCTTGGGACCTCATATGTGGAGAGGGCCTCAAAATTGGAAAGGATATATATTTTTTTTATTCTAAGCCATTCTTAACTTTTATTTGGAGTTAATTATTTCAAAGTAGCATCTTAGTACTCAATAGCCCCTCCTGCGCTTTCTTTTATTATTTTGCGTTATTCTGAAATTTACCTTCAGTCACTCAGCTTTTAGCAGTTGCAATCTGAATAGGGTTTGAAGCAAATTCCTTCTTGTATGCGAAGTATGGCATATTTACGGCGTAAACAAGTCATAAAAATTCGAAAGAGGTCGATTTTTCATTTTTATTCCTTGGATAAAATAAAAAATACAACAAATATAATCGCAGTTCAGATTACAGAAAATTCGGATTACCGAATCGTTACCGTTTTAATAAAATTGAGATTAAAAATAGGAATTCGAGGAATTATGATTAATGGAATCCGGATGAAGGTTGTTAGTTTGCATCGCTCATTTTGGCGATGCATTTAGTTTGCATCGCATTTTTGGCATCGCTCCTAGGTTGGACCTCACCAAAAAGCTCGGGACGGCGCTGAATAGGAGATGCTAACTTTGATTAAAATCAACAAAGCGTTCTCAATAATTCATGAAAGTTTTTGCAATCGCAAGAAAGAAAGGAAAGTACAAAAGTAAAGATAAAGAGCATTAAAAGTAAAATTAAAGAACCAAATACTATCTCCGAAGATTTTAATACGATCAGAGGAACTTTTCGAGCTCAATATGTACTTATAATGATAAAATGATAGCATGCTTAAACAATCAGAGCGAAATCTTTAAAATTCTAAAAAATATAATTTTGGATTTTATCACTTCAAATACCAGATCTTGCTAAACTGAACGCACCTCATGTGGCATGGGACAAATTAGAGGGTCATTTTATCTCGCTTTCTGTATTTTATGGTGGGGAAATCATCCGGCATTTTCTCGTTATGGGTCTTTGGCCGACCATTCATACCATTACTTATTCCCAACTCGAGAGCTATGAAAGCACTTATACTCTTCATTGTTAGGACCTCCCTCTAAATTCCTTATATATCCTCTAGGATTAAAGTCATTTGGAGTCTGTGGTAGAATGGACAGTAGGAATCATTAAGGATCCCCCCCCCCCTCTACTTTGAAGAAACACAATCATCGTTAGTTTAAATGAATGTACAATGTAAATATTTTTGAGTAGCATTGGAAATTACAAATGTGAATTTGCTTTAAGAAAAATGTAACGCATGTCATTTTACACCGAGAAAAATTTAGCACATGCGAAATTCAACTTTTCAAAAATAACGAATGTGACTATCTATTTTCCTATGGAAAATTATATAGGTTTTAGCAAGTGTGCTCATTTCTTTCAAAAATTAACACATGCGAAATTCAACTTTTTAAAAACTAGTAAATGTGATTATGCATTATGAAAAATCTAAGGCATGTTATCAAGCAAAATTTTAACACACGTAAATTTTAACTTACCCAAACTAATGACCTGTAATAAAAGCTTGAACTAATTATAAAGTATTTTACTTTAGTTAGCTGAAAGAGAATTTGACCTGAAATAAAATCTCTTATAATAAATTTCTTTTCTATCTTACCTTCTCTAACCTAAAATAAAAACACTATGATTGTTTTCTTTCCTACCTTCTCTAAGGTCCAAGCTACAATAAAAACTTGAAGTTCCTGAAAAGTGTGTCTGTATTTTCAATAATAACATATGAGTCGAACAAAAAATAATTTATTGGAGGAGGGGGGGGGGAAATAGTTTATATCTACTTAATATATTTACACTTGTGATAGAGGATTGCTACATATATAATATTGGGGTTCTATGGTTACACATGAATTGTGAATATCATTAAAGTGTTCAAGAATGTGTATCCCTTGGAAGAAATTGGAAATAAACACTAATTTTCTGAAATGAGGATTGCCCAAATTTGTAGAAGCAAAGTTATTTCCTATATTAAACCAATCTAATGTGTAAACTTCTTGATCTCCATATCAATTCCGACATTGAAACACAGTTGTGGCTACTACATTATCATAGACTACTGGGCAGGCAAAGCACTCTCAAAAAGTTCAGATAGTTTGAGAGAAAGTTATTTAAAAGCATGCACAAAACAGATTGTAATTCCTAAAATCCTTGAGACGCTACTGATCAGTGGTCGGAAGTAACGCGCTACAAGTAGCGAAACTACAGTAGTCACTACTTTTTCTCGTAATTTGTAGTGTAACGCGCTACTTTTAAAAATAAGAAGTGTAGCGAGTAGCGCGATACAATTAATCACTAGTTTATAACGAGTTTTCATGCTAATTTTAACGTTACTTCAGTAAACAAACAAGGTGCCATTCTACAAATCATGTATGTGATCACCCGTTTATCATTTGTATAAAATGAACTGGAGCATGAGGTCAGGCGGGTTGAAATAGCTGGTGAAGCGAGTAATCTTGAGAACGTTTCAAAATTAATGACTTTCGTTTTCTAATGAAAACTACGTCTGAAGTTATTATTTATTTTTCATTATTGAAATTCTTGAATTTTAAAGGAAGTTATTTCAAAAACTTATTCGAAAATTGAGGGATCTTTCGAGGTATTCGATTGCGTTTAAAATCAATAGAGTACCGGTATTCATTGATTGCAATAATCGTACCAAATTTCGTTTAAAACGCTCCATTCGTTTGTGAGATATCAGTTATCACATCCACACACACACACTCTCTCTCTCTCACACACATACATACATACATACACTAACATACGTAAACACACACTAGTATACAGGTACACACACACATACATTAACATACATACCCATACGTACACACAGGCATCACTTCAAAAACGGTAGATTGGGGTCCAGAGATGCTTAAAATTTGATCTCTCGCTGAAACTCAAATTCGAATTTTCGACCCCGTTACAATATATTCCTATACATCACATTATTCATGTAGGGAAAGTAATAATGGATTAAGGCACTAACAGAACCACAAATGTATTATGCGACATCAACGTGTCAAATTAATAAAAATTGTATCCCGAGAGGACACACACATTATGAAGATATCTTAGGAACCCGCAAAGAAAAATAAATAAATAAAATAAAATGTGACTCATCTTTCTAAGTATTGCTAATTTAAAGTTCACACGAACAAGAATCTACAGAATTCTTTAAAGAATTTTCACGTGAAACTAGCACACCTTCGTGGTCAAAGGTCTAAGTATAGTAAGGAGTAAAGTTTTTACACAACACTCATCACAGAGGAAAAACAGGTTACAACTTGCTACAGTTCCAAATAAAACCTTCGACCTTCCTCTTGCGAGAGGGATATCTGGGTTCGGCCGATAAAATAAACTTATGGTGAGAACTCCGAAAATAGTTATCGTAAGAAGAATTGCACTTCATTCCAGAAATTGTTAAACTTGAAAACCATGAAGTAGGTTACCATTTTTTATGACCTATATATTCTCTTTAGCTCCCAGCGTTTTGTTTTGTCTACGAATTCTAAAAGGGAAGGCGATTTCTTTAGGTGTTTCACTCACGGCAGCGCTTCTTCGACTTTGTTGGAACACTGGTCGAAATAAGTATTACACAATAAAATCATAAAATGCAAAATATGATGTGGGCAGAGTATAACCTTCCCTATAATGCAATGAATCTACTTCTTTCACTGTGAGAAAAGGACGTATAAAATCTATGGCACAGTGTTTTTTATGTTAAAATTGTATATTTAGCGCTTTAATGGATTTCAACCTATAAAATTATTTCGAAGTGCCCAATTAACTTATATTTCACACAACTCTGAATTAACAATTACTACTATTGATAGCGTCCGCAATAAGCAATAGAGTCTTTATATTAATATATTTTAATAATTCATTTATCAATTTGGCGTTATTTTCATAACTTAAGTGTCCTTTTTGCAATTTTAACAATATTTTCGTCTATCTGGGGTGACATATCGCCAATTTGGCGGTATTTAGCTATTTGAGTCGCCAAGTTCGCCAAATTTATCGCCAAACGTTACAGATAGACGGGCAGAAGAGCTTTCTTATATATAAATGACTGTAAGCGAATTGTTTTTTTTTTAAATCTGAATAAAAAACTATTACACAAGTGTCTGTTCTCATGAATGGAACGAGCTAGATCCACGATAATGATGTTAACAAATTTGTCACATAATATCACATACGAAAAGTGAACACATTTCATAACAGTTAACTTTCTTTAAATTTATGTGATTTTTTTTAATAAATTTATTTGAAGAAGTGCAATACTTCGAGAACAGTTCGTGCTAAAAAGTGCATCTAAAGTTTATGTCAATCGTTTTCTAATAAAAAAAACTGCATAAGAAATTTGACAAGTTTTTCAAAATTTTATTCAAAAATTTGGGGCCTTCCGAACATTCCACTGCGTTTAAAATCAATAGAATTTCAGTAATCACCAATTGTAATATTTGTACTTAATTTCGTTCAAAACGCTCCATTCGTTCGTGAAATATCGTTTCCACAGACTCACACACGTACAGACATACCTCAAAAAATTGTTCGATTCGAGTTCGGGATACTTGAAACGTGCTCTTCCGTCGAAAACTCCAATTCGAATTTTCGATCTCGTCGCAATATTATCCCTATACATTATACTATGTATATGGGGAAAGTAAAAATTCGGTGTGGACAGCTCAGGACTTTCCCTACAGACTCCAATTCATTATACTTATTTTTAAAAATCTGATGCGGTTGCCACGTGACTTTCCCTACACATCGTTACAAGGAAAATCCTTCCTCAGACCAATATCTCACTAACTATGGCAGCTAATTGTGTACGACTGTGTACTTGTGCCGTGTATAAGAAACCCCATGGCTCACACAATGATATCAGGGGGAGGAGGAGTGAAATCCGTGTCCCTCGTTTTGGCGGAGAGTTGGGGTCTCGTCTCGGTCCCTTTTGCAGATTCAATTAGAAAGTTGTAGAGCAGAGCGAGACAAATTTAGTAACAAAAATCTGATGTGGGCAACACATTACTTTCCTTACATAATGCAATGAATTTACTACTTTTACATTTAAAAAAAATCTGATGTGGGCAACTGATACGTGGTCACCACACGTCAGGTAATGACGCTACATGGACCGATCACGTAAAATGGAGTAAATAAAGAAATACATAATACCAGTAATTAAAATGAAGAGGCTTAATTTCAAACAATAACAAAGAATTTATTTCATTAAGATAAAACCTTATTTAATATTTGATAAAGTCAACAATTCCACAATGAATGTTAAATAATTCCAGCACTCGTAATAACTCATTTTAATTTTACAATCATGCAACAATACCATTGTAATTAACACACCGTGTCAGTCCTACTTTACCTATGGGATAAAATGTCTCCCATACAATGTTTCAATTCATATACTGAAAAATCTCCTTTATCATTATCTGCCCTACGTGTGACATACATTTCACACTTGCATAATTAAATTCAATAGCACCATTTATCACTCCTAACATTATCCTGAATTAATAGAGAGCGAGGGAGAGAGCATACTGAACAATTGACCTTCGTGCAAAATACATGTAAAGAAATTGCATACCTCGGACTTTGCCGTCGGCCCGAACTTGTCATCGGCAGGAAGAAACGGACCTCTCCGATGGGCTGCGTGTCTTATCGTCGCACTCTTGCGACCACCTTTCAGCACTCACAAAATTCAACTCCTCTCTCGATTTTCAAATTTTAAAAGTTTAAGTCTCTCTTCATCTCTCCCCTCTCTCTTAGGCCCCCAGACTCTCATTGGTTCCGTAAATATATAACTCCGCCTTCCGGCTATCTAACTGGCCGAAGCCCCCCTTGAAATATCAGATATTTGAGTATTGTCTTTTTCGTGCAGAAAGTTCTCACGAACATTTTCCCATGTCCATCAGGAAGTTAATTGACCTCTCGGGTCAAGAGGTTCAACCCCTTCCGTCTGATATAGTACCAAATGCTGACGTGAATACGAGAAGCACCCTTTTTCATTCTCAAACCACGTCCGGTCCAGCTGTGTCTAAGGGAACGTTATATGAATTGTCTCGCTGTATGAGGGACCATCTTCTTAGATCCACTTCCACTTTCAAAATAGCAATGTTATATTGGGAATTGAAAATTACAATATAACAGGCAACACATGGCTTTCCTTATATAATGCAATGAATTTGCTACTTTTACAGTAAAAAAACTTATAGTAGATACTTATATTCTTTCCACGATATTGAATTTTAGACAATTAGTCGTCATTTTCATTGATTTAGAGTCATTTTTATCCATTTGGCGATATTTTCGTTAATTTGGCAACATTTCAAAAAGTCGCCAAGTTGGCGACATTCCGCCAAATTCGTTGCCAAAATCTCGCCAAGCGTTATGGACGGAGAAATAAGTTATGCGTATAGCAGATAAATGGCTATTGGCGTTCAAATACAAAAGTATTACTCAAAGTACCTTTTCTCATGAATGGAACGAACTAGATCCACGAGAATGATGCCACCAAATTTATCGCATGATATTACATATGAAAAGTGAAAATGTTTCGCAACAGTTAATATATATATATTTTTAATTTATAAGATTTTTGGATAAATTTATTTGAAAAATGTGCAATATCTCGAGAACGGTTCATGCTAGCGTTCTAAAGTTCATGTCAATCGTTTTTTAAGGAAAAATTACATAAGAAATGTCTATTTGCGTAACTTCATTAAAGGTTTTGTATTTTTTGATGATTTTTTCAAAATTTCACTCGAAAATTTAGGAGGGTTCTGAACATTTGATTGCATTTAAAAACAATAGGCTTCCAGTATTCACGGATTGGGATTTTTGTACCAAATTTCATTCGAATCGCTCCATTCGTTCGTGCGATATCGTCTCCACAGACTCACTGACACACACATGTACAGACATCACCTCAAAAATGTTTGATTCGTGATCAGGGATGCTTGAAACGTGCTCTCCCGTCGAAAACTCGAATTCGAATTTTCGACCCCATCACAATACTTTCCTTATACATTATGTATATAAGGAAAGTAAAAATGTTATTCTTATAGTAGATACTTATATTCTTTCCAAGATATTGAAATTTCTTCAATTAGTCATCATTTTCATTGATTTGGTGTCATTTTTATCCATTTGGCGAGATTTTCTTTAATTTGGCAACATTTGAAAGTGTCGCCAAGTTGGCGACATTTCGCTAAAATTGTCGCCAAAATCTCGTCAAGCGTTATGGACGGAGAAATAAGTTATTCTTACAGCAGATAAATGACTATTGGCGTTCAAATACAAAAGTATTACTGAAAGTATCTTTTCTCGTCAATGCAACGAGTTAGATCCATGAGTATGATGTCACCAAATTAATCGCATGATATTACATATGAAAAGTAAACATGTTTCTCAACAGTTAATATTTTTTTAAGGGGATTTTTTTGATAAATTTATTTGAAAAATGTGCAATATCTTGAGAACGGTTCATGTTAGCGTTCTAAAGTTTATGTCAATCGTTTTCTAAGGAAAAATTACATAAGAGATAGTCTAGTTACGTAACTTTATTAAAAGTTTTGATTTTTTGATGATTTTTTCAAAATTTCACTCGAAAATTTAGAGTGGTTCTGAACATTCGATTATGTTTTAATGTGTAATAATGTTCGATTGTGGCATCCAGTATTCATGAATTGTGATTTTTATACCAAATTTCATTCGAATCGCTCCATTCGCTCGTGAGATATCGTCTCCACATGCTCACTGACACGCACAGACATCACCTCAAAAATGTTCAATTCGTGATCAGGGTTGCTTGAAACGTGCTCTTCCGTCGAAAACTCGAATTCGAAGTTTCGACGGAAGTTCCCCTCCCCCCCCCCCCCCCCCCCCCCCCCCCAAGAAAAAAAATTATTTTTTTAAGATATTTGGACGCAGTGTTATTTTCCTCATCAAAACATTCTGGTTTAAAATATTTTGAGCACAATAAAATAATTGCACAATAAATGATTTAAAATTTACTCTTTCCAGTTGTGTTTCCCAAATCTTTCTTCTTTCTTCATCTTTGGGAAAACTAATAAAAATAATAGGAATTAGCTAGCATTTTAACAAAATTTTAAATACATAACAACTGAATTGAAAAATATTATAGTATATTTTATTGCACTTATCATAGATAAATATTAGGAACTTTATATTTACGTTATGCATTTCATAATCACAAAAAAATAATTTAAGTCACATTTTAATTGCTCAATTTCATTTGATACATTACATGTACAGTTAAGGACCTTTTCGAAATTGCTAAAGATTATTTTTAATGTACATACAAAGACGGTTAATACTAAAAGAAAGTGTAAAAAGTAATTATTTCGGCGATAATTCTCTACAAAAAATTATTTTTTACTTCCATATATAGTATTCATTTTTATAAATTTGGAAGAATATAGCTCAGCAACAAATAACAATTTTAAATATGTACTTAGTGATATTTATATAAATTTTCTTGGGCGTTATTAATTATTTCATATCATTATATGGCATAAAAACATTGTCAGGAGAAATGAGTATGTATTAGTTTGGCGTAAAAAAATTTCGCCAAGTGAGAAAACTAGGCCTATTAAAAGTTGCACGTACATTTTATTTTTTTCTTCTAATTTTTAGCATTTATAGAGGTTCAGTTTATGAAAGTACGCAAATATATATAAAATGTTTTATTTTAAAAATCATTACTAGGCTATACATCATTTACAAAGCCCGAAAATCTACTTTTATTATAGGACGTCATGGTCGCATATGCCAATTAACTCTCTATTTTATATAAAATATGTTTTAAAATGAATGAAAACGACTTACCTGTGAAACGTAGTGTCTCCACCTTTGATAAACTTTGACGTACATCCATATGCAGCGCAGGACATTATCATCTTTTGCTGAAAATTAAACGCAAACGTGCGACATAACTTCTCGCTTTCGAAAACGTAATGCACACGAGCGGATAAATAGCACCGGACCCACTCCGATTCGACCAACAAGGAACCACTACTGACGATGATGCGATTGACGTAGCCGATGACGTAGGGTTCACTTTGATTCTGGTTAGCGGAGTTTTTATTTAGCATTCGCGGCAAATTTAAGTTTCGTGAATTTTTTCTTTTTGAGAAATATGAATATTGATCTAAAGCTTAAGGATAGGCCAAACACTTCACAAGCCAAAAACTCACAGAAAACGGAAAAGTTTTCTAAAATGTGCAATTGCATAAAGATATTTTCCAGAAAATCTACCTTTTACAGACTTAAAAAAAAATGTCCACCAGTTGCTGTAAAAGCAAATTATGTTTGTAAAGAAATAAATTGTAATTTTACAGCACTGAAGTCGGATGATTTTCGCAATCATTTGCACACTGTTCATGGCATGGAAGAAAAAATCTGATGTGGGCAACACATGACTTTCCTTATATAATGTAATGAATTTGCTACTTTTACAGTAAAAAAATAGGTTTTTCTTATAGTAGATACTAATATTCTTTCCAAGATATTGAATTTTCAACAATTAGTCGTCATTTTCATTGATTTAGCGTCATTTTTATCCATTTGGCGGGATTTTCGTTAATTTGGCAAGATTTTGAAAAGTCGCCAAGTTGGCGACATTCCGCCAAATTTTTCGCCAAAATCTCGCCAAGCGTTATGCACTAAGAAATAAGTTATTCTTACAGCAGATAAATGACTATTGGCGTTCAAATACAAAAGTATTACTCAAAGTATCTTTTTTCATGAATGGAACGAGCTAGATCCACGAGAATGATGTTACCCAATTTATCGCATGGTGTTACATATGAAAAGTGAACATGTTTCTCAATCGGAAATATTTTTTTTATTTTATATGGCTTTTTGATAATTTTTTGAAAAATGTACAATATCTCGAGAATGGTTCATGTTAGCGTTCTAAAATTTATGTCAATCGTTTTCTAATGAAAAATTACATAAGAAATGTCTATTTGCGTAACTTCATTAGTGGTTTTGATTTTTTGACGATTTTTTCAAAATTTCATTCGAAAATTTAGGGGGGGGGGGGTTCTGAACATTCGATTGCGTATAAAAACAATATGCTTCCAGTGTTTACGGATTGTGATTTTTGTTCCAAATTTGGTTCAAATCGGTCCATTCGTTCGTCAGTTATCGTCTCCACAGACTCACTGACACACACACACACATACTTTCACACACACACACACACACAGACATCACTTCAAAAATGTTTGATTCCTGATCAGGGATGCTTGAAACGTGCTCTCCCGTCGAAAACTCGAATTCGAATTTTCGACCCCGTCACAATACTTTCCTTATACATTATGTATATAAGGAAAGTAATAACAAAAATACAAAATTGAGTAAAATTTTTGAGTAGATAACAATTTCTTCCTAGCTATTGACATATTTACATTTGTCAGCTGAAACATATCATTTATGAATGACTGATTCTGGATTAAAATTATCCAAATGTAGACTTTTAATATATATAATGCAAGTTTACTCGTTTTGCTTATTTTCAATCTATTTCTCTAAATCTATATAAATAAAATTGAAAATCTGTCTGTATGTGTGTCTCATCATCATGGAAGAACAACTGAACCGAATTTAAATGAAATTTCTAGAAAGCCTTGAAATATCCTAACTTAAAATTTAGTCCATGTTTTGAGTTTCTAAGACCAGGGGTTGCCCAGATATTAATTAAAAACGAACAATTAAACCTTTCATATATCATTAAGCAGATGATATTTTTTCCGCCAATTTGTTTGAAGAAAATTTTATCATGTCGTTTAGCAACAAATTTAAATCCAATTTATTTATATGGCAGCTGATTTTTATTAAATGCTTTCCAATTTAAATAATAAAGATATATATATATATAAAATAAATTTCACCGATATTGCATTTTTGACTGGATTATATCAATTATGGTCTTCAGGTTTAAACATTATTATTATTGATATTTTCAGTTTGTTATGTCATTGTTTTATTTTTGCAAAAATTTTTGAAACTCATATATTGTACGTAGTACCGAGTAATCTTCTACAAATGCATGGGTATATCTTCTACTCAGTGGCTTATCCTGACTCTAAAAAGTGTGTGTGTGTGTGTGGGGGGGGGGGGGCAACTGTTTAGCATTTGCTTATGCGAGGGTTATTTTAAATGAAAAATACGCATAACAATAAAAAGCCTTGAAAAGTAAGGGGGCTTGCCCCCCCCCCCAAACACACGCTGCTGCTTCTACTCTATGATAATATAAGCAGTACAAGTATATTAGCACATATTTTGGCATATATTGGAATCAATTACGACCTTTTAGGTTTTATATATTTTTTATATATTTATGTCATTTAGTATATTATAGGAATTTGCACATGATTGTGAATTTTAAATTGAACTTGACAACTTGAATGTTGCCAGGGCCGGCTCAAGGATATTTTCGTGTGTGGGCAAAACAGTTTGGGGCCGCCCTTCTCTTATATATATATATATATATATATATATACCCACAAAAAAAATTGAGCTACATTCACGAAACTCGGCATGCAAATTTCGTTTTAAGAGTTACGCAAATAATCAAACTGTCAACGCCAATGACGTTATAGGGATCTTGCAACGCGCATGAGAACGACACCTCATGCAGCATTTAAAACACTTATGGGTCATTGGAACTGGATTTTCTGCTTTGATACTGAAAGTTGTGTACATAGATGCCTTTGAGAAGTACTCGACAGCACTACGAACAATTGTCGGATTTAGAGAGAAGTCGCATCATAGGCCCAAGGGAAACTGTTTGATCCAACAGACTATCAATCGCCATCTTGGCTGGAGCGATATGGTAGTTCTTCGGTGATAGGAACAGTAGATCAGAGAAGCCCCATGTGACCGTCGCAGATCCCCTCCCGAGACAGACAACTGCTCGAGAAGATCGTGCAGTCAGGAAAGGAGCCACGTCTACACCAATGGCGGCGCTATCAGCACCCCCGTGCATCCTGTATCAATGTATATTCACTTCATAGAGTTTCGTCCAGAACAGAGCACCAGGCGCGAAGCGCCTTTAATCTCCAATCTCTAGGTGTGGTTCTTATCTTCATACTGTGACATTATTTCATTGGTCCATAGTTGGAGGTTCGAGGTTTTTGATTTACTGTTTTTATTATTTGTCCTAGCTCCTAGTGTGGCAGTTTGTTGCACATTAAGAGTTTAAGCAGTTTGGGGGGTTGATGCAGATCTGAGGGTAACCTAGCATTTTAGCAGTTTAGGATTTTAAACATTTTGTAGAAAACCAAAGATCGCGAGTTTTCGTTAATATCAACTGATTAAGGTGGGACGTTCCTAGTACCGAATATCAAAGTTAAGTACCGAGCGGGGTCTCTTACGAGATTTACCCTTGCGATGATCATAGTCATGCAGATTAAATAATAGTTCATTTGGGACAGATGGCAGATTTTTGTAGAATTTAAGCGCTAGCTTTTTGATTTGGGCTCTAACAGTTTTTATTTTGAAGTCTTTCCTAATTACCGAGTTTCTTAAGTATCTAGGGGCTTTCCTTATAATCCTTAGGGTTTTGTTTTGTCTTGTCTCTAATAAGTCTATGGTAGTTTTACAGGCATATCCCCATACGGGTGCTGCATACAGCATTCCCGGGCAGATGACCGATTTATAAATTAGGAGTTTATTTTGATAACTTAGATTTCCGTTTCCTATCATTGGGTATAAGGCTCCTATGGTTATATACGCTTTTTTGATTATGTTCGTTACGTGCAGTTTCCAAGTTAGGTGGGAGTCTATCGTTACACCTAGGTATTTAGTAGATTTTTCCGCTTTTAGGGCATGGTTGTTTATGTACAGAGGAGGCGGAGGTTTACGTTTTCTTGAGAAATAAATCCAATGACATTTATTGGGATTTAATTTTATTCGCCATTTTTCCAGCCATGTTTGGAGTATGTCTAAGTGTTGTTGTAGCTGTCTGTGCATTACTGGGACGTAAGGGTGTTTTGCAAGTATCGCGCTGTCGTCTGCATAGAGTGCCAGCTCCGTGTCTGGGGTCCTGGGAATGTCATTTAGATATATGTTAAAGAGTGTCGGGCCCAGGATGGATCCTTGCGGTACACTACTTTTAATGAGCTTGGGTGTAGATAAGTTATTTTTTACTCTGACTTGAAAGTGTCTGTTATTTAGGTATGAAATTAAAAGTTTGACAAGTGCGTCAGGGACTTTTAGAGTGATCAATTTGTAAGCTAATCCACAGTGCCACACTTTATCAAAGGCTTTTTGGATGTCAAGAAAAATCGCAGCTGTGGGTGTCTTATTATTAAAACCAGAAGAAATGTACTCTACCACTCTCAGCAATTGATGAGTGGTGGAGTGTTTTGGCCGAAATCCAAACTGCTCCGGAATGATAATGTCATTCTCACTAAGGTGCGTGTTCAGTCTCTTAAGAATTATTTCCTCAGTAATTTTACAAAGTGTCGGCAACAAACTGATTGGTCTGTAGTTGGCTGGAATTGAGGCATCCTCACCAGGTTTATGGATCGCTATAATTATCGCTTCCTTCCATTCTTTGGGGAAATAATTTAGTTCTAGTATTTTATTTATTAAGATGGTCAAGTAAAATATTATATTTAAGGGTAGGTTTTTTACCGCGATATTCCTGATTTTGTCGTGCCCTGGGCTTTTACGGTTTTTAAGGTTTTTGATAATCTCTACTATTTCTTGCGGGGTGGCTGGGTTAATCTCAGCCGTGACCGGGGAGTTCCTGAAATTGTTTAGAGTTTGCCTAACCATTCTTAGGGTGTCCTGACACATTAGATCGTGGTTTGGTTCAAATTGCTTTTCGTAATGCCTAGCAAGCGCCTCTGCCTTTTCTTCGTCTGAGTACGCAATATTAGCGCCATCTATTAGTGGCGGGAGTTTAATTTGAGGTTTTCTGAGTCTTTTAGCGAATTGCCAGAGCGATACGTCTTCCGAGCTAAGGGATTCAATTAACTCTTTATACTGTTGCTGCTTTTCTGCGACAATTTTATCCCTGACTTTCCACGTGAGTCTGTTAAGCTCCCTTTTGAGGGTAGGGTCTCTATTAGCCTGCCATGTCTTACGCATTCTGTTCCTTTGCCTAACTAATTGTTTGACATGGTGGGAAAGTGTGGGCATTTTTGGTGACTCACGATGTGTTGTGGCAGATGCAATAGCTCTCCTGATTTCTGTTGTGAGTGTGTGCGTGGCAGAGTCAATATCCGCCGTGCTCATAATGTTGGGTACTGCTAAATGCGGCTCGAAAAGTGCTCTTTTAATGTATATTATTCGGAGACGACTGGCAGAAGGTGGGATTCGTTGTCGACGACCATTAACGCGCCTACCACTGACCCATCAACATAGACAGAGCCGTCTGGATTGGTGTTGAGCTCGGTTAACATGGACAGTGTCCGAGTGCAGGCAGGCATGTTGCCTTTAGCGACGAATACCGTTTCTCTCTCATTGCTGATGAATGCCACATAGGCGTGTGGAAAAGGACTGGACTTTTTTTCATGATTACACACGAGAAAGATACTGAGAGCAAAGCATCTTAGAGGGGCAAGAGCAGGAGGGGACTAATTCCCTTAAAACAGCTTCACCTTACGAAAATTATTTTATCTCAATGACCTATCAAATGTTATTTTCATCTAAATTTAGAGCTGTAATTAGCGGTTTAGAAAATGAAATGCTTTCATTTTTTTCTACATACATACATACATAATGCAGCATTAATTCATAATACGTAACTAAATTATTTAGAACTTTATTTGCAATTTCCCTGCATACAAATAATGTATAGGGAAAATATTATGATGGGTCCGAAAACTCTTAATTCAAATTTTCGACGGATTAATATACATTTTGGATATCCTTTAATCTGAATAGATTACTTTTAAAGGAATGTCTGTACGTATGTGAGTGTAATGTATGTATGAGTGTGCGTAGTAGTCTAGAGAGACATTTCTAGAACGAATGGAGTGAAGCGAATGAAACTTATAATTTGAAACGAAAATGAACATTTGGAAAGTCACAAATTTTAAAACTTCCTTTAAATTATTAAAAAAAAAGCGACATCCAAAAATGTTAAATAAACAAACATGTTTTCATTGGAAATTAAATTGAACTTACTTTAGAACAATAGCATGAACTGTTCTCGAATAAATGGATCAAAAACTATGCATAAAGTTAATAAAAGAGCATTTATACGATAAATTTATTAACGACATTCACGTATATATAGCGCTATCTATTCACGAGAAAGACATGCTAATTTAGTTTTGTTCAATAATGAAATAAATTTCTGTTTAAGTTAGTTAATACACTGCTGATATTATTGTGAAATAAATTCTAGAACGTGGATACAAGGTTTTTATTTTATGTGAATAGCATCTACGTTTGGGGTTTCTGTGGAGGGAAAACGGAGCGTTACGAAAAATGTAAACCCTTTGGGCGCTTATAAAAATAGTTTCAATATTTATAACTTTTTTTCTACAAAACATAAAAAGTATTTGTTCTGGCGAGTGTTTTTATTCTTATTTTCATTTTAAACTATAAAATATAAATATAGATATAAATTGTAAACGACAAAAATATGTAATAGGAAATTTGATATCAAAATCAATATTTATTATTAAAAAAAGCTTTTATAGTTCTTCAATTTGGCAAGACGATTACGTCTTGCCAAATTGTAGAAGATTAAAAACTTTCCATTTTTCAAGTTTGTGATTATTTCATCTCAAAAACTAAAAGATCTAGCTGTGAACAATAAGCAAGAATTTGTAGCTTTTTGAAGCCCTACAAGTGTATATAATTATATTTTGGGTAGAACCCTATTAAAAAAAGTTTTTTTTTTCAAGTTTCATACTTTCACTCAAAATATCCTCGAAAGTATAAAAGATAGATATAATTAGTAAGTAACAGAAATTATGAAAAAAAATCAGTTTCTAAATCTATATGTATATTTAAAAAAGTTCTTATAGTTTTCAAGTAATCGTCTTGTCAAGTGGAAGAAAAGCTTGCAATGCTTATATTGTAAAAGCTAAAAGTGATAGCTATAAACAATAAGCAAGAATTTATTGTTTTTTTAAAAAAAATCCTACAAGTGTATATAATTGGATTTTGGGTCCCTTTCTTGGTTTTTGAAGTATAGTGGTTATAATTCGATATTTTAGTATTTTTATCTGGGTTTTCCAATGGGTGGGAAGGCTGTAATATTTGAAATACCACGATTGTTGCAGCTCATTCTATTTACTTACCCTTTTGTGAAATATTGGTGCACAAGCACGAGTTATTTTGTCTTGTGTAAAAAAAAAATAGGAATTTAAATGAACTTGGAAATTCTAAAGATATTTAATGATTGGCGAGGTTTGAACAGAATAGGTGGAAATATGCGTATTCAAGTACATATTTATGTGCCGTCAGGCAAGTTTATAGATTAACTATAATGTAAAATCTCGTCAGTGAGTTTCATTTTTTTACCGCAAATCATGTTGGTAAAATAATTGAATATATTAAAGTGGAGTCTATGGTCGGAGTTTCCAGATGAAATCACGACGAAAACTAAAATCGCAAGCTAGCTAAAAGTAGTTCCCGAGTAATTTGCGTGCTTTGAAAGCCTGTAAACGAAACAAATGAATATGAAAAAATCGAATAAACTCATTGAACTGGATTTTTATCTTACAAAATATCATTCACGCTAAAAAACAATTTCGGCTCCATCGGACTGGAACCACCGCCGATTATAATTTTTCTGAATTTATCAGGAGTCTGAAGTAACTAACTGCACTATGTAGTGTCATGAAAGTTCAATCATCATTTTTTTAAATAAAATTTTAATTTGTAATTGGATAAATTTTATGAATTATTTGTACATCTTAGCAGTAAAACATTTTAAACAAATCAAACGAATGATCTCATGAATAAATTAGAAAAGGAGAGAGATGAAGAAAAAGCATTTCAATCTCTAAAAACCTAAAATATAATATAACGGGATAAATCAGAATTTTGCAGGTTATTATTAGCAATATATTTAAATAGCTATTCTTTAAATATTAAATTAAAAACTCAAAAATATTTAAATTTATTGCGTTTTTGATTTCGCAGATAAAAACCTGGAATCCTATTTCGAAGCTGTTTGTAGCTGTCCATTGTAGCCCCTCTAAAATCTGATTCAAATACTGCAGGGACATAGATGCAAAATAATGGAATACTAGCCAAATTACAAGAAAATTTTACACCTTGAGAAATTTAAAATTTGTTTTATTGTATCACTGGAACGAATTACTCTATATTGACCGGGACTTAAATAAACCTCCGCTGCGTAAATAATACATTTACAGATAACACTACTCAATTTTCTTCAAATACTAAACAGGCGCCAAATTACCACGTACTCTATCCGTAAAGCAAAAAGAAATACACCTTCTCCGTAATGCAACAAATAAATGAATGAAATATTAATAACCTCTAAGAGATGATGAACGTGGCATTAGATCATTACGGTAGCTTATCGTATAAGTAGCTGTTAAATCATATCGATGGCTGGATGTTCTGTAACTGTTAAATCACGAATAAAGCTGCTAGGCCATATCGGTAGCTGGAGATTATCTGATTTTGGAATTTAAAAATTCGTTAAAACATCTAATTAAAATTTTGAAAAAGGCTATTGAGATGCATTAGTTCAGGTATAGATACGACTGTGTTGAAGACCCAGACCGTCCGACTCATCCTGAGGACTTGAGCAACTATTTGTACGGCCGGAGATGCGACTGTGTGAAAAAATTCAGTGCGGTGAATATCGAGAGGCATTGCGGATAAACAAACAGACAGATTCTTCTTTTTATTATTATAGATTCACTGGGGCTAAAGACGATAGAAACGTAATGTTTAAAATGTCCCTGAGTTTGTGACAAGTGAATGAAAATATATAAAAAATGTTAGAAGATACAAAACCTAATCCAAATGCAGGAAAAGTATGGGACAACAATTAGGAAGAAAATGGGGAGAAGGGGAGGGGTTAAAAATAAAAATATTCGTATTTTGTGTTAAAAGATAAAGCGTATCACAAAATTAAGAGAGGAAAAAAATCATATTTGCAATCATTGGAAGACAAGGCGGTAAAAAACGCAATATTTTTTTAATTTTGGAAAAAATAATAAACCGAATCATCTGAAAAGATTTAAATATACGTGGACCCAACAGAAACACAAGGAATGCTTCCTAATTCATTAAAAAAAAAAGGAGGGGTGGTGGCGGAGTTAGAAATTAACAAGAAATATCAATCATGCTTAAAGCATTGATTATGAAACACTTTCCAACTTCAATGCAATTTTATTTAAACATGTCTAAAATGCAATACATTCCTCGGTAATATTTTAAAACTTATCACAATACTACATTAATTTATTATATTTGAAACCTTAAACCCTCATCGAAAAAAATTAACTTCATTCAAATGACGGCATTAAAGTATAAATTGCCTGGTTTAAACATCTCTAAAATTTGATACATTCCTCGGTAAAAATTTTAGAATTATCATAATACTACGATAATTTATTATATTTGAAAACTTCATCGAAAACAACTGAAATTGATTCAAATGACGTCATAAAAAATAACAAGCCTGGCTCTCTCTATAAAAGCAATATTTCATTCATAAATAATTCCCCCATCATGTCATTCATCAGAATACTATAATAATTTATTTTATTTAAAAATTAAGACCATGGAGCTACAAATAAGTTAATTCTATGCTTAAAACTTCATCGAAAAATATCGTCCTTCTCTTTCTACAATCAATGAATACTTCATTCATATCAGCTAAGCAGACTCCATGGACTAAATGATTTTGTGTTAAAGAATTACAGCGATTCTAATACAACTCATTCTACATATTTTGCTGTTTACATTTTACATAGGTGAAAAATAGGCTTAATAGTAGAAATAATCATATTTAGATGAGCATTTAAACTGAAATATATTGTCATTGCGTTGTTTCAGTATGTAGATGCACAGAATTTAGGCAGAAATAAAGTAGTTTTAGGACGGATACAACACTCAATATGAATTAAAAAGAACTTTAAAAATCACGATTTTGACACAAGATGGATGCCATATATCATTTTGAAGTGGGTCATGTGATCGTTTCATATCATGGACACGTGATCGCTTCATATAAAAGGTGTTATTATTATTTTAATTTTTATTTAAAAAACTACTGAATATATTTCGCTGAATTTTTTTTTATATATTTTATGGAACAATTTGAATTCTGCCTAAAATTTTCGAAGCAATTTGTGAATTTTAAATCCGCTTAAAAAATGCTTGAAAAATTAGGTCCCATAGGGTTCAATGTATTCCATTTTTTCAACCCGGATTCAATCCAAAACTAATTGGGTGATATTATTCATTTATATTCCCATAGGTCCTATAGACCGTGTGAACAACATACTAAAATTTCATTTTGATTAAGCCATTTTTACGGCAGTTATCGTGCTAACGGACAGACAGACAGACAGACAGACAGACAGACAGACAGACAGACAGAATAAACAAAGTCATAAACACTTTTCAACTTTGTTGTAAAGTGTTAAAAATGTGACTTTCGAGTGGGGTAATAAAAATAGGGAGTATTAAAAATTTAAAAAAATTCTATTTGTTGGAGGAAAAAGAACGTCAATCTTTCAGATAGCTTCTTATAGACGGCGAAGACTAGATAATTTGAGCTTCTAAAACATTAAAATACGCGTTTTAATGGGAAAAATACTTTGAAACGTGTCAAAAATTTTCTAACTAGTACATATATATTCGAAAGTTATTTTAAAAAATTGTAATAAATAAAAGTATGTTTAAATAATTCTTTAAACTAGATTTTAAGCAGGGGAAGCTCAGCTTTTTAGCTTCAATAGACGCTACGCCACTGGGTGGAAGTGAGAGGAATTGATTTTTCCAATAGGGTCCCTATATGAAAAATGTAATTGATTAGTCAATGGGGGAAGGGACGTACTGAATGTACTGAAGGCAGTTATATGATTAAGTTGCCTCAAACTAAAAATGCTATCATAAACGACTTATCACAAAATGGTCATGTACACAAGTTCATAGACTTCCATTTTCTGTATCTCTCCCCCATTGGCGTTACTTTTCTATAGAAGATAACCCTCTCTACTAGCTCCATCCATTCGATCATCGATTCTTGGCTACGCCTAAAGGTGTACAGAGGGATAAAGATAATAAATTGTGTCGGTAGAAAAAAATCACAATATCAAATGAGCATTTTACAAATTCTAAGACTGTTTACTTCATACTTCACCTAAAAGTGTATTACGTTATAATTATAACTATAATTGCAATTATACAAAATAAAATAATATATACAGATTATTAAATGTATATCTAGGCAGAAATTTATATGCATGAGCAAAAGAATTTGTCAAATTCGTAGCTATTTTGCCTATAGAATAAATTTATTAATTTACAAAATAGCTCTAACAATTTTAGAACAATTTTTGCACTTTTAAGCAAATATTCATAAGGAAATATTTTACTTCCCAAAAACCTTTTTATCTTTTTACTTTCCCTGCAATATATATGGTAATGTATAGGGAAAGTATTGGAATCATGCCGAAAATCGCAACTCGAGTTTTCGACGGATCTACACGTTTCGAGACCTTTAGAACACGAAAAAACTATTTTTAGCGTGACGTCTGTGTGTGTGTCTGTCTGTATGTATGTCTATCTGTGTAATGTATGTATCCACTTTAATTCAAAAACTAATGAACCGAATTTCCCATAATTTGGTAGATACGTTACTTGTTGGATACTCTGATGCTGATTAGAATTTGGTACGATTCGGAAAAGAAGAATCCGTCTTTTTTTGCGAAATGGCCCGCAAAAATTGCCTGAAAAACTAATGGACTGAATTTCACAAAATTCGGTAGATAAGTCGCTTGTGGGTTACCCTGGTGCTGATTAGATTTTGGTACGATTCGGAAAAAAAATAACCTGCCTTTTTTTACAAAATGGCTCGCAAAAATCGTCAAAATCTAAAGTAAAACTACGTATGCTCAAATATATCCATTAAATGCTTGTTTTAAAAGAATAAGACCAACCCCATTACACTAGGACTAGCCGTTCTCGAGATATTTTAGTGTTTTTGAATTTACGCTGCTCCACGGTTGAAAAAAAGTTCAGTTACCAACTGAGAACTAAAATTGAATTAAAAGTGCCAATTGAGCGTCCTTTTAAATAATTATGGACATTATTTCGTGCAATTAAACTCGATATAATGAATGATTAACATGAATATAAGTCTGCAGGGAAAGTCATGTGCTGCTCACATCAGATTTTTTTTTATG
>OX578146.1:11134721-11184721 GCA_951213105.1 Amaurobius ferox
CTTCATCGAAAAAAAATAACTTCATTCAAATGACGGCATTGAAATATAAATTGCCTGGTTTAAACATCTCTAAAATGTTATACATTCCTCGGTAATAGTTTTAGAATTATCATAATACTACGATAATTTATTATATTTGAAAACTTCATCGAAAACAACTGAAATTAATTCAAATGACGTCATAGAAAAAATAACACGCCTGGATCTTTCTATAAAAACAGGATTTCATTCATAACTTTCTCCCATTCATTTCATTCATCACAATACTATGATAATTTATTTTATTTAAACATTTTGTTTAAGACCATGGAGCTACAAAAAATTAAACTCTATGCTTGAAACTTCATCGAAAAAAATCGTTCTTCTCTTTATGAAATCAATTAATATTTCATTCATATCAGCCATGCAGACTCCATGGACTAAATTATTTTGTGTTAAAGATATACAGGAATTCTAATACAACTCATTCTATATATTTTGCTGTTTACATTTTACATAGGTGAAAAATAGGCTTAGTTGTAGAAATAATCAAATTTAGATGAGCATTTAAACTCAAATATATTGTCATTGCGTTGTTTCAGTATGTAGATGCACAGAATTTAAGCAAAAATAAAGTAGTTTTAGGACGGATACAACACTCAATATGAATTAAAAAGAACTTAAAAAAATCACCATTTTGAAACAAGATGGATGCCATATAGCATTTTGAAGTGGGTCATGTGATCGTTTCATATCATGGTCACGTGATCGTTTCATATAAGAGGTGTAATTATTATTTTAATTTTTATTTAAAAAACTACTGAATATATTTCGCTGAATTTTTTTTTTTGCATTTCATGGAACAATTTGAACATTACCTAAAATTTTCGAAGCAATTTGGGAATTTTAATTCCGCTTAAAAAATGTTTGAAAAATTAGGTCCCATAGGGCTCAATGTATTTCATTTTTTCGACCCGGGTTCAATCCAAAACTAATTGGGTGATATTATTCATTTATATTCCCATAGGTTCTACAGACCGTCTGAACAACATACTAAAATTTCATTTTGATTAAGTCATTTTTACGGCAGTTATCGTGCTAACGGACAGACAGACAGACAGAATGAACAAAGTCATAAACACTTTTCAACTTTGTTGTAAAGTGTTAAAAACAGATTTATCCAAAATTTCATTATTTGATCAACTTCTATTCCTATTGCCACTCTTTTAACAAAAGTAAGATAAAACATTCTGATTTTGTGTAGTAATCAATTTTTTGTATCAAAATCTCATATATGCAAAGTTTCTGGTTTTTGCGATAAACGATGTTTTTAAGATAGGTAATAGTAGTTTGGATCTTCTAAATCAACTGGTCTCTATCATAGGGGTACGAAAAGTTAATTTTAATTAATATAAGAAGGTGTGTAGCGGGAAATCTAAGCTGCGGACAACGAAGGAATTTAGTACAGAGGCACTTCAGGACCCGGACAAATACAACTCAGCGAATTTCTTTTATTCGTATTAGTTTTTTAGTTATTTTGTATTGAAGCACGATTTTCACGCAAATTGGTTATTTAGCGATCGAAAATTTTGTCACAAAGTTTCTATTTTTACACCATCGGATGGATCGAATAACGTTCTTTCCAACGATATTTGAACCGAACCGAACCCCTAGAACAAACAATTCCTTATATTTATTTATTTGCTGTCCAATGGCCTAGCGGCCAAACGACCGGCATTTGTAAACATATTTATTTATTTATTTAAAATACATCAAAATGTGTATATTTTAGATTATTTGGTACTTAAATATGTGTATATATCTTCGTATTCTAAAGAAAAAAAAATACTACATTATTTTAGTTTTCGTGAATTTCCATACAAACGCATAAAATTAAAATTTTAGGTACATTAATGAAATACATATCTTTTTTTTCTCCCTGGTGAACGTTTGAGCTCATGAACGTCAAGGCCTTGGAGCTCACGGTGTGGTTTAAATCAAGTCTTCTCTCTTAAGAAAGGATTCCATTTTGTTTCTTTTATTTATTTATTCTATTTTCCTGCTTTCCACAGTTGCGAAACGAAAGGAAGAAGTGAGTTGAAAATTTAGACGGTTTGAAAGCGATGTGGAAATTGAGTGGTTTTATCTGTAAATATATTGTTTAAGTAGCGGAAGCTCATTTAGGACCCGGGCAACGATGGGTTGATTTGTTCTAGTAGTATGTAAATGTCCATCCGGAGAAGATAAGAGTCCTATTTGCATCCTATGATCTCCTAATATGATTAATTTTGTAGTATGACAGGTATCTGAGACCCATATCTCTTAACTATTTTTAATTTTGCGTTCAACAGTACATTAGTTGTAAAAATTTCTACAATTATTATGAGTTTTTTGATAATTTGGAAGAAATTACAACTTTTCTGCAAATTTTAATTGTTTTATTTACTTCTCAGAGAACGAAAAAATTATCCAAAGACCCAATAACTAAAATATCTGATGTATCTAACACAAAACTTTACCAGAAAATGAATATATTTTGATATCCACAAATAAAACAAAATATAATGACAAAAAATATTGACAATAAAAAATTAGAACTTCCTTATGACGCGAATTAGGTGATGGACACCGATTAAAATAAATATACCTAATCACATGGAAATCGTTTAACTCTCTTGAGAGATATTACGCTCGTTGTGAGAAAAGAAAAATTTCTAATACTCAAAAGCGGTTTGTGATAAATCCTAAATACATTTACAGTTTATTTCCGGTTAAAAGTACTTAAAGTATCCACCCAATTCATAAAAAATATCACATTTAACTTTTTTAATTTTTTAACATGGATAAAAAAATTCAATGTCTGGACGACGGTAGATCTTATAAATGCTGTCATTTACTTTTAAACGAAAAAAAAATCAATATTAAATCTCTATTTCTGTACATATATAGGTAACATTATTATTTTATGTTTTTTCAGTTTTAGGAATAAATGTTTGTAAAAGTCTTCTCTTGGTCCGATCTCACTGAAAATCGTTATGTTTAGGCGATTAAAATAATCAGACGATACTGTGTTTGAATATTTCAATCTGTTCGAGAAATACTATACTCCCAGATATTATTGAATTACTAGCTCGTTTTTGGGATGATTTCAATGAGTAAATCAATCCAAAAGTTTTATACAAATTTTAAATATACAACTATTTTACAAGAATAATTTTATAAAACTATATAAAATTCTGATAAAATAAAAAATCTGATGTGGGCAGCAAATGACTTTCCCTGCAGACTTATATTCACGTTCTCTTTATTTTAATTAAATTTAATTCACTTTTAATTCAATTTTCGTTCTCATTTGGTAACTGGAGTTATTTTCAAATATGGCATAGAGAAAATACGAAAAAACTAAAATATCTCGAGAACAGCTATCCCTAGCGTAATGGGGTTGGTCTTACTCTTTTTATCATTAAAAATTACGCATAAAACAAGCATTTAATGGATATATTTGAGCGTACGTAGTTTTTTATTTTAGATTTTGACGATTTTTGCCGGCCATTTTGCAACAAAAGACAGGTTATTTTTTTCCGAATCGTACCAAAATCCAATTAGCACCAGGGTAACCCACGAATGACATATCTACTGAATTTTGTAAAATTTGGTCAATTAGTATTTCAGCTAGAGTGAATACATGAGATTTTTTTTTGGGGGGGGGGGGGCATTTCGCAAAAAAAGCGGGTTCTTTTATCCCGAATCATAACCAACACTAATTAGCACCAGATTCGTCCACAAGTGACTTACCTACCAAATTTTATGAAATTCGGTCAATTAGTTTTTAGTTAGAGTGGATACAAAATGTGGACAGACAGCTAGACAGACACACACACACACAGCTAGACAGACACACACACAGACGTCACGCTAAAAATATTTTTTTCGTATTCTAGAGGTCTCGAAATGCGTAGATCCGTCGAAAATTCGAGTTGCGATTTTCGGCATGATTCCAATACTTTCCATATACATTACCATGTATTGCAGGGAAAGTAATAACGTTCATTCTAATATCAAGACTTAGCAATTAAAAATAATGTTGAAAAAAAATATTTTCTCCAGACACCTTCACGGGCCCCTATGTTTCGCCGGGCCCCAGGACCATGGTACCAACTAACCCCCTTTGCGGGAACCGTGGACCTGTCTATTCTATCGTTGGGCGATGGAGAAGTGGCGTATCTTTCTATCTTCCTTTGCATTCATTCCTCTTTTGGACTTCGGGTTTGCAGGCTCTCTTGCACTGACGAAGGGGATACAACGTATCCTCAAAACATGCGTTATCATTTTATTTCTGCTTATATACGTTGCTCGAGTTTTCCTTATTATAAGACTATTATTAAATGCCAAATGAAAAGCCCGGGTGAAACTGTTCCTCACCCAGAAAGTGCAATTCTCAACTATACATTATCATCGCATTTGCTTTTTGTGCTATAGAACCTTATTCGAAATGTTGATTCAACTGTATATTTGTATTTGTTGTCATACTCTAATAATCTTAATACGTTGTTCAGGTGGTCAGTTCCTGAAGTGGCAAACCTTATCCGGAACTGCTTTTGCGTCCGACCTGTCCATTCTATCGTTGGGTGACGGAGAAGTGGCGGTCGTGATAGGATTGAAGGTAGGAAACTTTATTTCCTCGAATCACTGCAGTATTGGGAAATCTTATCCATCGAATTACCTGTAGTCTTTTAAATAATGTTCGTGCGATGCAGATTTGCGTACGATATAAATCCTATACAAATAACTGTATGTAAGATAAGCATGTCTGTCATGAATTTGAGTAGGGCAATAGAGTATTATATTCTTAGGCGATGGTTCTTGACCTTGGGTTTGCAAATCACTTATAATAAATTGTTTTTCTAACCTTTCCTTAGAATGGTTTTTAGTCGCATTTCTTTAACCGCTTAAACATTTGGTGCTAATACTTTATGCAACTTTTTTATTCCTAATTTTTCAAAAGTTATCTTTGAAGTTCGGGAGCATTCTTTAAACAATTCCCTCATTTTTCTGTAATTATAAAATATAAGGTTCCTAGGAAAGTCTTTAAGCACCCCCAATAAATTTATAACGACGGGGTCCATCTAATAAAGGGTCCATTGTCAAAAAAATAAGTTATTGCAGCGCCCCTAGCGGAGAATTTAAAAAATTAGGATCACGAAATCTGCAACAAAGCGCGATAGACTAAGAAGTTAAAGTTGTAAAGCATTGTTTAATGAATAAGGACAGACACGGGGAACGCACGAAATTCATATGGATGGCTATAAATATATTTTCCTTCATTCCAAACTGTACGGCCTACCTGAAGAATTTGGAACAGTGCCACTGATTTAGATCGGAACCCACTCACTCACAGGGACTATACCTTCCTTCCCCTACCAACAGTCTCCCTGAAGGACTTTCGAACCCACAGATACTCCGCGTTAACATGAGGATTGTTTGTTTAGAGTAGTGTCGGGAACCGAACTCGGGTCCCTAGTGCGATCTTCGATACTTCACACATTGCTAGATGAGCAGCGACCAATCAAACATTTCGAGTGCTAGCAAGTTAGCACGTTATTATAGTTTGTCGAATGGCAACAAGCACATACTCGACGAGTTGGGTTTGTTATTCGATTTAAATAAAGTAAGAAATAACGTTAATTTAAAATGCTTTTTGAAATAACACTATACACAATGGCTTAATTTATAACTTTCAGCTGATTCAATCGGAGTAAAATTTCATATGTTCGCTGAAGATTCTCCGTAAGCATACAGTTGGACCTAACAGACATTTAACGCTTTCACCATTATTCTCTGGTCACTTGAGGAAAATAATAGAAAATCAGATTTACTGAGAATTTAAAATCGTATAAAATTTATACTACTAGAAATATTCTTTTTTGAAGATGTTTTTGACATAAAATCAGATTTAAAGATCTTTTGTATCTAACTTTCGGTGAATAAAACTTTTCCAGCGATTTTTCATTATATACATAATTCTATAACATTTTTTCAAGACCCCTGTATCAACTTAACCTGTCGTTACACATTTTTTAAACATCCTTCACTCCCAAAAGATTCATTATTTGGAATCACTCGTTTAATAAACAAAATGCGAGTATTGTCTTGCTCTACCCGGTTCACTTTAAATTTATCCCAGAATTGCCATGGGCAAGTCTAGAATGTTATTCAATCGTGAACAGAAACAATGTAATGCATTAAACTGCTATTTTAAGAGGAATTAATGTGTATTTTGACTCTACTACATCTTGACTTTCACGATGAGTTTCAAAGGATCCAGCTTGCAGTCTCTTCAATTCATGTACAGCGGAAAGGCCTATTAAGCCCTCGCTTTGTTTACTGAGTCTCATCCTCAGTCCACGTGGAGATTGACGCTAGTCTCGCACTATTTGCGTAAGTATATCCTAGGTTTGCAACTCATGTTGACATTTTATTTTAAATAAAAGATCTGTGGATGGAGACAGCCTCGCCATCCTTGTGGTGGCGCGGGTTGTATGTTTGATTCCGGTCGGGCGGGCCTCTGGTCCGCTGTATGGGGGTTTCCAGCGTCTCCGTCGGCATTCCTCTTTGGGTCTGAAGACCCGAGACCGTGCGACTCACATAGTGGGTTTAGAGTAGCTAGCTGCACGGCCGGGAACCTCTTTGGGCCTGAGGGCGGTCTGGTTTTCCCTTGGTGTCTCAGGCGGTGCGCGTGCTGTGTGGCGGTGTCGTTGGCTTTTCCTGTCCGGTGGGGGTGCCCTGTTGCCCTCCTTCGTGTTCGGGAGTCTTTTTGTTTTTTCCCGGCAGTCTCTACTACTGCTCCAAACTGAAGGTGGGCTGGGTCGGGAATCCTAGGTTTATGTTCTCAAAAACTAATAGCCAGTCTGTCCCGCTTATAACGAATACCAGAAAAATATATGAAATCAAAAATTAATTCGCCATCTTGATACTTCACTCTAAACTATTAACAGTTATATTAAAAATCTCCCTTCAGGCTATAAAAAGACATTCTATAACGTCGGAATCGCCTCTTTAATACCTAGTGTCGGAACACCCAATGCAATCCCGAAGGTTGAAAAACTCATGTATATTAATTCAATCATGCTGAATCTGAATCTGTTTTTTAAATTAACCCTTGGGTCTGGAGAAATAGCCTCAAAGTTTGGTCTTTTTAGCAATTTTTGCTCTTACATACTCTGGCAGAAAGCGTTGCCACAACATAACATAATTGCATGGTCATGAGACTTTAATGCCTAGAGAAATAAAAGGAAAACTGCATTCAGCTCATGGAGTTAGACATGAGACCATCTTCATCATTCAGCTGAATAGGAAAGTTAATATTGAGAGGTCATCCCAATTTAAAAATTTAGAACCATGATCTTGTTTCCTCCTTTAACTTTAAATGTTTCAAACAATGCAATTAATGTCTATAGATAGATTAGTTGGAGCTAAATTGCTGTGACCCGTTGCGTTAAGAGTAAGTCCATGGTATGACCCCAAATTGAAAAGTTGAATTAAAGCGAGGTATTAAATTTTATAAATTGGTTTATCAGAGGGTCTGGGGTCTAGGGGATCGTAAATTAATTGCTTTACGTTAGGGGATAATGTAATATATATGTCTTGATAAAGAGTCTTATGAGAAATAGGATTAAATTTAAAAATTCTGAATATGAATATTTAAGCCATGAAGTTAAAGATCTTTAAATTCGCGTTTTAAACAGTGCAATTGGTGAAAACTTTGTTTGTAGATAGATTGGTTGGAGCTGAATTGTATGACCCATAAAGTCACTTATCTTCCATGTTGACCAGACATTAAAAACTTCAGAAAATGTTTGAGGTATTAAGTTTGATAAATTGGTTTGTTAGAGGGTCTAGGTAAGCGTAATTTCATAGGGAGTCGTATAAGAAATAGTAATAGATAGTATAAGATAAGATAGGGAGTCGTATAAGAAATAGTAATAGATAGTACAAGATAGGGAGTCGTATAAGAAATAGTAATAGATAGTATAAGATAAGATAGGGAGTCGTATAAGAAATAGTAACATTGAATTGAAGGGGTGTATGGCTTGCATGTGTCTGTGGATATGAGGAGAGGATGTCCGCCGGTTGTTGTTTCTCATGTATGGCCGTGATGTACTTGGACGAGCATAGCGCGCGGATTTTTCTGGTCATTAAGGCGGAGATAAATCGATCCGAAAAGTTATCTTTTTCCGATAGATGGCTCTGAATATCGCAGGTTTGGCGAGATATGACTTTGCGCCAAGAAGCGAATTTGTTCAATTTGTGGCAACGCTTTTACACTTCGGGATTAATTCTTGCACGGTAAACAGTGTATTGGGCGAAATTTATAAGTAATGCTGTGCAAAACCTAGGTGCAAGATATTTTCGTAGATTTATAAAGTAATAAATGGACTATAAGTAAAGGTATGTTTTAACTTTTTTTCATATTGATAGTAATACTTCGTGTTTGCATTCTATATACATGGAAATCAGTATTTAATTTAAAACATATATCAAATTCATAGCATAACAGACAAGTTAGCTTATTTTATGCTGCTGAAGTGTATTTGAAATTTTAACACTTTAAATAAGTTTGCTTGTCGTTTTTATGCTCTTAAACATTTGTATATTTAAAAAGCTTTATTTTTATATTTCTCTTGGGTAGGTAAATTTCAGTACCTGCTCGTTACTATTTTGTATACATTACTAATATGTGTTTATCGTTTCTAAACCATTTGAGAAATCAAGTTCAGGTTAAATTGACAAAATTTAGTTTTAGTTGTTGGAGTATATTTGAAATTTCCGCATGTTAAACTAGCAAATTAAATTCTTTAATATTTTAGTTAAAATTTTTCGCATTAATTTAGCATTTTCAGATTTACTTTAGCCGAAGTGCCAGTTTTAATTTTTTTAATAGTAGATATAAGATATACATCTGTAAAATTTATTACAATTACTATAATTTGAATTTTTCTATTCTATTTAAAATGCAAATCGTACTAAAATCTCAAATGTAAAATCATGCTATAATGTGGGAATATCTTCTCAGCCATGAATAATAGGTACTCATAAAAGCAGAAACTAATGTAATGTCTCAGTAAGACAAAAGCTTTAGAAAAATGTACAGATTCCCATCAGAAATTACCCAATGCATGTTATCTTTATCATTAATCATAATTTGCTGTCTTCTGAGTTTGAAGTATATACATGTCCTCTCTTTGGCTAAATCCCAAAGACCGGTACGGTTGTTTTTTTCTATCGCGCCAAATCGGCGATAAGCGGAGGGCTAAGTTGCGACCTTGGTAACTCTTTAACTCATCGTATTTCGTAACCATGGTAACCTTGCGAGTTGATAACTCTGGCAACTGTCTTAATTTGTGTTATTTTATGCTCATTATGAATTATTGTACTGATCTTTTAAAATTAGATGTTTGGGAACAAGATTTAAATACAAGTATTGGTAAATTTTCTTTGATTGTGAAGAGTGAAAGATTTAGTATTGCTCTTTTTGATCGTTTGGTTGATAGTGGTAAATTAATGTGATTAAATGGTGTGTGAATCAGGGATTGATTGCAAGTGGGTAATGCGATTGTGTGAGAGGAATGATAGTACGGAAGAGTTTGATGATTATACGTGGGCTTGCCGTGTTTTTGGAGCGAATGCGCACTACGTATAAGGAATCGTACGTGGTTTATTCTAGATTGAGTATGATTGAGATTTTGAAGCGCGGAAGTAACATGAAAATCACTTTATGAGCTATGGAACACTTTTTGCAGAGATAGATATTGCTATGTGCGATCTCTGACAGCCAGGGGAACAGGATACTGTGATGTTTGTTTGGCTGGCGACCGTATCGAGGTTAGCCCGCGAAGCGGTCATAGATCCATTTTCTAATTACTACATTACTCTATAAGCCACAGAACACCCGTTGCACAAGCAGCTGTTGCTACGTGCGATCTTCGACAGCCAGCGGGACCAGATTTTGCATGTTTTTTTAGCGCTCGAGCGCAGCGAGGTTAGCTTGCGAAGCGGGTGCAGATCCATGTTCTAATTGCTACATCATTCTATGAGCCACAGAACACCTGTTGCACAAACAGCTGTTGCTACGTGCGACCTCCTACAGCCAGCGGAACCGGATTCTGTGATGGTTTTTTAGCGGGCGTAGATCCATGTTCTAATTGCTACATCACTTTATGAGCCACAGAACACCCGTTGCACAAGCAGCTGTTGCTACGTGCGACCTCCGACAGCCAGCAGGACCGGATTCTATGATGTTTTTTTTAGCGGGCGAGCGTAGCGCGGTTAGCTCGCGAAGCGGGCTTAGATCCATGTTTTAATTGCTACATCACTCTATGAGCCACAGAACACTTGTTGCACAAACATCTGTTGCTACGTGCGACCTCCGACAGCCAGCAGGACCGGATTCTATGATGTTTTTTTTAGCGGGCGAGCGTAGCGCGGTTAGCTCGCGAAGCGGGCTTAGATCCATGTTTTAATTGCTACATCACTCTATGAGCCACAGAACACTTGTTGCACAAACATCTGTTGCTACGTGCGACCTCCGACAGCCAGCAGGACCGGATTCTATGATGTTTTTTTTAGCGGGCGAGCGTAGCGCGGTTAGCTCGCGAAGCGGGCTTAAATCCATGTTTTAATTGCTACATCACTCTATGAGCCACAGAACACTTGTTGCACAAACATCTGTTGCTACGTGCGACCTCCGACAGCCAGCGGGACCGGATTCTATGATGTTTTTTTAGCGGGCGAGCGTAGCGAGGTTAGCTCGCGAAGCTGGCGTAGATCCATGTTCTAATTGCTACATCACTCTATGAGCCACAGAACACCTGTTGCTACGTGCGACCTCCGACAGCCAGCGGGACCGGATTCTGTGATGTTTTTTAGCGGGCGAGCGTAGCGAGGTTAGTTCGCGAAGCGGGCGTAGATCCATGTTTTAATTGCTACATCACTCTATGAGCCACAGAACACTTGTTGCACAAACAGCTGTTGCTACGTGCGACCTCCGACAGCCAGCGGGACCGGATTCTATGATGTTTTTTTAGCAGGCGAGCGTAGCGAGGTTAGCCCGCGAAGCGGGCGTAGATCCATGTTCTAATTGCTACATCACTCTTTGAGCCACAGAACACCTGTTGCTACGTGCGACCTCTGACAGCCAACGGGACCGGATTCTGTGATGCTTTTTAGCAGGCGAGCGTAGCGAGGTTAGCTTTCAAAGCGGGCGTAGATACATGTTCTAATTGCTACAGCACTCTATGATCCACAGAACACCCGTTGCACAAGCAGCTGTTGCTACGTGCGACCTCCAACAGCCAGCGGGACCGGATTCTGTGATGTTTTTAGCGGGCGAGCGTAGCGAGGTTAGCTCGCGAAGCGGGCGTAGATCCATGTTCTAATTGCTGCATCACTGTATGAGTCACAGAACACCTGTTGCACAAACAGCTGTTGTTACCGACAGCCAGCGGGACCGGATTCTGTGATGTTTTTTAGCAGGCGAGCGTAGTGAGGTTAGCTTTCGAAGCGGGCGTAGATACATGTTCTAATTGCTACAGCACTCTATGAGCCACAGAACACCCGTTGCACAAGCAGCTGTTGCTACGGGCGACCTCCAACAGCCAGCGAGACTGGATTCTGTGATGTTTTTTAGCGGGCGAGCGTAGCGAGGTTAGCTCGCGAAGCGGGCGTAGATCCATGTTCTAATTGCTGCATCACTGTATGAGTCACAGAACACCTGTTGCACAAACAGCTGTTGTTACGTGCGACCTCCGACAAATACACTGAATTACGATATATACATACGTATATATATACATACGTATATATATACATATACATTACTTTAGAAACTTCCATTCGTTTAACCTCTAATTTTTGTAGGATATATCTAAATTTATCTTCTTTGATGGATATTTTTAATTAACCGGAAAATAAAATATTAACTTTCATTAAAATATATACACGAGTTTTTTTGCGAAAAATCGTTACATATCTTCCCCTCACTCGCATATACATTGCAGAATTTGCTAGTAAATGTATACTTCTTTAGAACGTTACTTAGAGACTATGATAAAAATGATTAGTAGTGTATATTCATTTAAAATGCACTTTAGCAAATGAAATCTTTAAATATATATTGCTATTAATGTATTCTAAATAACTAATGTTCATTACAAATATAAATTCGATGTTTAATGGGATTAATTTCAATTTTTATTTGGCATCATCGTCAGTTTACCGTTACGAGCTGATAAAAATAATGTCCCTTTGCACTTACGTTTCTGCGCATTTTACTACGCAGTTTGTTTATTTACATTCGTGCTCGCATAATCATGGTAACCTTGCGACTTGGTTGGATACTATGGCAACTGTCTCAACATCGGGCGCCAGAAAAGTCGCCAAATTCAAGACCGTACCGGTCTTTGGGATAATGCCCTCTCTTTTTTCATCAAGCAATCTTAACTAATTATAAAATATGCAATTTTTTCTTATATGCACAATTTTAATTCTTTTTTCTTAAAATATTCATGTTACCTAGAACCCTAGGACTTATGTTGGGTTCATGTCATTCATGAGCTTTAGCATTTTATCTAAAATAGCATGGTTAGCAAAATAAATACGATTTCTTTTAGAAAATGCTAAAAAAGAACACGGATTAAACCCTGTTTACATCTCAAAGTTAAAAACAAAGCCCTGGAATTTTTAATTTTTAGCAAATCTGTCTAAAGCAGTTTTGCATGATATATTTTAAATATTTTTTATTTCTTCATTTGTTATTTACTTGTGTTTTGTTGTTATTTGCATGGATCATATAAGTAAATGTGATATAAGTAATCATATAAGTAAATGTGCATGGATCATATAAGTAAAGGTTATTAAAGATACAAATCATCTGGTTGAACACAAAACTGGAAAGTAATGCTACTAGAACAGAAATAATTTGGCTTATTTTGATCATAAATATATTCTTTTTGTACGAATCTTCTTCTTCTTCTTAAATAATAAAAGGCAATGTCTGTGTGTGTGTGTGTGTGTCTGTCTGTCTGTCTGTCTGTCAGTCTTATACACTATACGTTTCGCGACCGCGCGTCGGAGAGCTACGAAATTTGGCAATCGGAGACCCGGGGGGGAGGGAAGGGGACACGTGAAAACCGATTTTCAAAATTCTAATTATTTTTTTATTTATTTAATGTTTTATGCGATTTCGACCTTTTTTTGCCCTTTTTGCCCTTTTTTCTCCACGATCCAGACGTCGTAGAAAAAAACAACTCACACCATCGGAAAGAGCAGACAATTTCGAGTAAAAATATATCAATTTCAAATCTGAATTTCGATTTCTAATATTTTTTAAAGATTTTAAAACAAAAGTCACTTTTTGCTCAAGAAAACGATTTTTGGTTTTTAAATTCTCGCATCGTGAAAAGTACTCATAATTTCGACTAATAATTTACATTTTCAGAAAGGTCAAACATCTGGCATTCTTACAAGTCCAATCTGGTCAGGAAATATTCCGTATTGCCCACAGGATCGGGATTTTAAAAGTTTCCGAATTTCGATTTCTCGGCGTTCCGCTCGGCGTGCCGCTTCATTTCTCCACCGCTGAAGGAAGGAAGGTGGTGGGTGGGGACGTCAAGGTGGAGGTGACGTCACGGTTCTGTATATGCATAGCGATGGGTGGGACAATAAGAAACCGAATTAGTTTTTACTTTCCGTTTCCCGCGCTTCCGATTTTAAATGAAATAAGAGCTTAACATATGCACTGTAGAAATTATTATATTTATATTTTAAATGATGGAACGATATGGATTTTTTAAATGGATATTTTAATTTTATGGATATTTTAAATGATGGAACGATGGATATTTTAATTTTATGGATATTTTAAATGATGGAACGATGGATATTTAAATTTTCTGGATATTTTAAATGATGGAACAATGGAATGAGGATGATGGAATTAAGAGCTTAGAGAGCATATGGTCATTTTAAATTGTAAATTAGCGCGCGGGAAGTTAGCGGTAGGCCCGGGTACGATTCCCGCCACTGCCAAAACTGCCGAAGTGTTCACGCGGAATACGATCACGTTAAACATGTGGGCCCGTAAGTCCTTCCGAGAGGTTGGTGGTAGGGGAAGGAGGGTACGGTCCCTGTGGATGGCTCCTTCACAGGGTTCCCGTCTAAATTGGGTGAATATAAAGAAAGTTGCGGAGGGCGAGGCAGCCCAGTGGTTAGCGCTCAGGAATTGCACTCGGTAGGCCCGGGTTCGATTCCCGCCACTTCCAAAACTGCCGCCGTGTTCACGCGGAGTACGATCACGATAAACATGTGGGTCCGGAAGTACTTCCGGTGAAGGTGGTGGGTGGGGACGTCAAGGTGGAGGTGACGTCACGGTTCTGAATAGAGCTCCTTTGCTCTATATTTATATTTATATTTTATATGATGGGACGATCTGGATTTTTTAAATGTATATTTTAACTTTTGGATATTTTAAATGGATATTTTAATTTTATGGATATTTTAAATGATGGAACAATGAAACAATGGAATGAGGATGATGGAATTAAGCATATGGTCATTTTAAATTGCAAATTAGCGCGCGGGAAGTTAGCGGTAGGCCCGGGTTCGATTCCCGCCACTGCCAAAACTGCCGCCGTGTTTACGTGGTATACGATCACGTTAAATATGTGGGTCCGTAAGTCCTTCCGAGAGGTTGGTGGTAGGGGAAGGAGGATACGGCCCCTGTGGATGCCTCCCCCACTGGGTTCCCGTCTAAATTGGGTGAATATGTAGAACGTTATGGAGATTGTCGCGGAGGGCGCGGCAGCCCAGTGATTAGCGCGCGGGAATTGCACTCAGTAGGCCCGGGTTCGATTCCCGCCACTGCCAAAACTTACGCCACGTTCACGCAGAGTACGATCACGTTAAACATGTGGGTTCGTGAGTCCTTCCGAGAGGTTGGTGGTAGGGGAAGGAGGGTACGGTCTAAATTGGGTGAATAAAAAGAAAGTTATGGAGATTGTCGCGGAGGGCGAAGTAGCCCAGTGGTTAGCGCGCGGGAATTGCACGCGGTAGGCCCGGGTTCGATTTCCGCCACTGACATGGAGTACGATCACGTTAAACATATGGGTCCGTATGTTTTTCCGAGAGGTTGGTGGTAGGGGAAGGAGGGTACGTTCCCTGTGGATGCCTCCCCCACTGGGTTCCGGTCTAAATTGGGTGGCACATCCTGGCCGTCCAACCAGTTACCAGGCCCGGGTTCGATTCCCAAAATTGCCGCCGTGTTTACGCGGAGTACGAGCACGTTAAACATGTGGGTCCGTGAGTCCTTCCGAGAAGTTGGTGGTAGGGGAAGGAGGGTACGGTCTAAATTGGATGAATAAAAAGAAAGTTATGGATATTGTCGCGTAGGGCAAAGTAGCCCAATGGTTAGCGCGCGGAAATTGCACTCGGTAGGCCCGGGTTCGATTCCCAAAATTGCCGCCGTGTTTACGCGGACTACGATCACGTTAAACATGTGGGTCTGTAAGTCCTTCCGAGAGGTTGGTGGTAGGGGAAGAAGGGTACGGTCCCTGTGGATGCTTCTCCCACTTGGTTCCGGTCTAAATTGGGTGAATAAAAAGAAAGTTATGAAGAATATCGCGGAGGGTGAAGTACCCCAGTGGTTAGTGCGCGGGATTTGCACTTGGTAGGCCCGGGTTCGATTCCCAAAATTGCCGAATAAAAATAAAGTTATGGAGATTGTCGCGGATGGCACGGTAGCCCAGTGGTTAGCGCGCGGGAATTTCACTCGGTAGGCCCGGGTTCGATTCCCGCCATTGCCAAAACTGCAGCCGTGTTCACGCGGAGTACGATCACGTTAAACATGTGGGACTGCAAGTCCTTCCGAGAGGTTTGTGGTAGGGGAAGGAGGGTACGGTCTCTTTGGATGCCTCCCCCATTGGGTTCCGGTCTAAATGGATATTTTAATGGATATTTTAATTTTATGGATATTTTAAATGATGGAACGATGGATATTTTAATTTTATGGATATTTTAAATGATGGAACGATGGATATTTAAATTTTATGGATATTTTAAATGATGGAACAATGGAATGAGGATGATGGAATTAAGAGCTTAGAGAGCATATGGTCATTTTAAATTGTAAATTAGCGCGCGGGAAGTTAGCGGTAGGCCCGGGTACGATTCCCGCCACTGCCAAAACTGCCGAAGTGTTCACGCGGAATACGATCACGTTAAACATGTGGGCCCGTAAGTCCTTCCGAGAGGTTGGTGGTAGGGGAAGGAGGGTACGGCCTAAATTGGGTGAATAAAAAGAAAGTTATGGAGATTGTCGCGGAGGGCGAAGTAGCCCAGTGGTTAGCGCGCGGGAATTGCACGCGGTAGGCCCGGGTTCGATTTCCAAAATTGCCGCCGTGTTCACGCGGAGTACGATCACGCGGAATAAACATGTGTGTCTGTAAGTCCTTTCGAGAGGTTGGTGGTTGGGGAAGGAGAGTACGGTCCCCGTGGGTCCCTCTCCCACTGGGTTCCGGTCTAAATTCGGTGAATAAAAAGAAAGTTCTGGAAAATGTCGCGGAGGGCGAAGTACACCAGTGGTTAGAGCGCGGGAATTTCACTGGGTAGGCCCGGGTTCGATTCCCGCCACTGCCAAAACTGCAGCCGCGTTCACGCGGAGTACGATCACGTTAAGCATGCGGGATCGTAAGTCCTTCCGAAAGGTTGGTGGTAGGGGAAGGAGGGTACGGTCCCTGTGGATGTCTCCCCCACTGAGTTCCGGTCTAAATTGGGTGGCACTTCCTGGCCGTCCAAACAGTTACCTTACACCTTCTGGTAAGGTCGCGCCAGCGAGTGTGCCACGGTTAGAATTTGCCACGGTCAGAATTTTCAAGGGTAGCGAACAGGCTGGTCGCCAAAGGCGGCTAGTCTTAAATAATAAAAGGCAATGTCTGTGTGTGTGTCTGTGTGTGTGTCTGTGTGTGTGTCTGTCTTATACACTATACGTTTCGCGACCGCGCGTCGGAGAGCTACGAAATTTGGCAATCGGAGACCCGGGGGGGAGGGAAGGGGACACGTGAAAACCGATTTTCAAAATTCTAATTATTTTTTTTATTTATTTAATGTTTTATGCGATTTCGACCTTTTTTTGCCCTTTTTGCCCTTTTTTCTCCACGATCCAGACGTCGTAGAAAAAAACAACTCACACCATCGGAAAGAGCAGACAATTTCGAGTAAAAATATATGAATTTCAAATCTGAATTTCGATTTCTAATATTTTTTAAAGATTTTAAAACAAAAGTCACTTTTTGCTCAAGAAAACGATTTTTGGTTTTTAAATTCTCGCATCGTGAAAAGTACTCATAATTTCGACTAATAATTTACATTTTTAGAAAGGTCAAGCATCTGGCATTCTTACAAGTCCAATCTGGTCAGGAAATATTCCGTATTGCCCACAGGATCGGGATTTTAAAAGTTTCCGAATTTCAATTTCTTGCCGTTCCGTTCGGCGTGCCGCTTCGTTTCTCCTCCGCTGAAGGCGGGAAGGTGGTGGGTGGGGACATCAAGGTGGAGGTGACGTCACGGTTCTGTATATGCATAGCGATGGGTTGGACAATAAGAAACCGAATTAGTTTTTACTTTCCGTTTCCCGCGCTTCCGATTTTAAATGAAATAAGAGCTTAACATATGCACTGTAGAAATTATTATATTTATATTTTAAATGATGGAACCATATGGATTTTTTAAATGGATATTTTAAATGAAGGAACGATGGATATTTTAAATGATGGAACGATGGATATTTTAATTTTATGGATATTTTAAATGATGGAACAATGGAATGAGGATGATGGAATTAAGAGCTTAGAGAGCATATGGTCATTTTAAATTGTAAATTAGCGCGCGGGAAGTTAGCGGTAGGCCCGGGTACGATTCCCGCCACTGCCAAAACTGCCGAAGTGTTCACGCGGAATACGATCACGTTAAACATGTGGGCCCGTAAGTCCTTCCGAGAGGTTGGTGGTAGGGGAAGGAGGGTACGGCCTAAATTGGGTGAATAAAAAGAAAGTTATGGAGATTGTCGCGGAGGGCGAAGTAGCCCAGTGGTTAGCGCGCGGGAATTGCACGCGGTAGGCCCGGGTTCGATTTCCAAAATTGCCGCCGTGTTCACGCGGAGTACGATCACGCGGAATAAACATGTGTGTCTGTAAGTCCTTTCGAGAGGTTGGTGGTTGGGGAAGGAGGGTACGGTCCCCGTGGGTGCCTCTCCCACTGGGTTCCGGTCTAAATTCGGTGAATAAAAAGAAAGTTATGGAAAATGTCGCGGAGGGCGAAGTACACCAGTGGTTAGCGCGCGGGAATTTCACTGGGTAGGCCCGGGTTCGATTCCCGCCACTGCCAAAACTGCAGCCGCGTTCACGCGGAGTACGATCACGTTAAGCATGCGGGATCGTAAGTCCTTCCGAAAGGTTGGTGGTAGGGGAAGGAGGGTACGGTCCCTGTGGATGTCTCCCCCACTGAGTTCCGGTCTAAATTGGGTGGCACTTCCTGGCCGTCCAAACAGTTACCTTACACCTTCTGGTAAGGTCGCGCCAGCGAGTGTGCCACGGTTACAATTTGCCACGGTCAGAATTTTCAAGGGTAGCGAACAGGCTGGTCGCCAAAGGCGGCTAGTAAATAATAAAAGGCAATGTCTGTGTGTGTGTGTGTCTGTGTGTCTGTCTTATACACTATACGTTTCGCGACCGCGCGTCGGAGAGCTACGAAATTTGGCAATCGGAGACCCGGGGGGGAGGGAAGGGGACACGTGAAAACCGATTTTCAAAATTCTAATTATTTTTTTATTTATTTAATGTTTTATGCGATTTCGACCTTTTTTTGCCCTTTTTGCCCTTTTTTCTCCACGATCCAGACGTCGTAGAAAAAAACAACTCACACCATCGGAAAGAGCAGACAATTGCGAGTAAAAATATATCAATTTCAAATCTGAATTTCGATTTCTAATATTTTTTAAAGATTTTAAAACAAAAGTCACTTTTGGCTCAAAAAAACGATTTTTGGTTTTTAAATTCTCGCATAGTAAAAAGTACTCATAATTTCGACTAATAATTTACATTTTTAGAAAGCTGAAATATCTGGCATTCTTACAAGTCTAATCTGGTCCAGAAATAATGAAAATTGCCTTCAGGATCGCAATTTTAAAGACGTCATGATTTTAAATTTCTCGGAGTTCCGCTCGGCGTGCCGCTTCGTTTCTCCCCCGCTACAGCAGGGAAGGTGGTGGGTGGGGACGTCAAGGTGGAGGTGACGTCACGGTTCTGAATAGAGCTCCTTTGCTCTATATAAATTATTATATTTATATTTTAAATGATGGGACGATCTGGATTTTTTAAATGTATATTTTAACTTTTGGATATTTTAAATGGATATTTTAATTTTATGGATATTTTAAATGATGGAACAATGAAACAATGGAATGAGGATGATGGAATTAAGCATATGGTCATTTTAAATTGCAAATTAGCTCGCGGGAAGTTAGCGGTAGGCCCGGGTTCGATTCCCGCCACTGCCAAAACTGCCGCCGTGTTTACGTGGAATACGATCACGTTAAATATGTGGGTCCGTAAGTCCTTCCAAAAGGTTGGTGGTAGGGGAAGGAGGATACGGCCCCTGTGGATGCCTCCCCCACTGGGTTCCCGTCTAAATTGGGTGAATATGTAGAAAGTTATGGAGATTGTCGCGGAGGGCGCGGCAGCCTAGTGGTTAGCGCGCGGGAATTGCACTCAGTAGGCCCGGGTTCGATTCCCGCCACTGCCAAAACTTACGCCACGTTCACGCAGAGTACGATCACGTTAAACATGTGGGTTCGTGAGTCCTTCCGAGAGGTTGGTGGTAGGGGAAGGAGGGTACGGTCTAAATTGGGTGAATAAAAAGAAAGTTATGGAGATTGTCGCGGAGGGCGAAGTAGCCCAGTGGTTAGCGCGCGGGAATTGCACGCGGTAGGCCCGGGTTCGATTTCCGCCACTGACATGGAGTACGATCACGTTAAACATATGGGTCCGTATGTTATTCCGAGAGGTTGGTGGTAGGGGAAGGAGGGTACGTTCCCTGTGGATGCCTCCCCCACTGGGTTCCGGTCTAAATTGGGTGGCACATCCTGGCCGTCCAACCAGTTACCAGGCCCGGGTTCGATTCCCAAAATTGCCGCCGTGTTTACGCGGAGTACGAGCACGTTAAACATGTGGGTCCGTGAGTCCTTCCGAGAAGTTGGTGGTAGGGGAAGGAGGGTACGGTCTAAATTGGATGAATAAAAAGAAAGTTATGGAGATTGTCGCGTAGGGCAAAGTAGCCCAATGGTTAGCGCGCGGAAATTGCACTCGGTAGGCCCGGGTTCGATTCCCAAAATTGCCGCCGTGTTTACGCGGAGTACGATCACGTTAAACATGTGGGTCTGTAAGTCCTTCCGAGAGGTTGGTGGTAGGGGAAGAAGGGTACGGTCCCTGTGGATGCTTCTCCCACTTGGTTCCGGTCTAAATTGGGTGAATAAAAAGAAAGTTATGAAGAATATCGCGGAGGGTGAAGTACCCCAGTGGTTAGTGCGCGGGATTTGCACTTGGTAGGCCCGGGTTCGATTCCCGAAATTGCCGAATAAAAATAAAGTTATGGAGATTGTCGCGGATGGCACGGTAGCCCAGTGGTTAGCGCGCGGGAATTTCACTCGGTAGGCCCGGGTTCGATTCCCGCCATTGCCAAAACTGCAGCCGTGTTCACGCGGAGTACGATCACGTTAAACGTGTGGGACTGCAAGTCCTTCCGAGAGGTTTGTGGTAGGGGAAGGAGGGTACGGTCTCTTTGGATGCCTCCCCCATTGGGTTCCGGTCTAAATTGTGTGGCACTTCCTGGCCTTCCAAGCAGTTACCTTACACCTTTCTGGTAGGTCGCGCCAACGAGTTTGCCACGGTCAGAATTTTCAAGGGTAGCGAACAGGCTGGTCGCCAAAGGCGGCTAGTCTTAAATAATAAAAGGCAATGTCTGTGTGTCTGTGTGTCTTATACACTATACGTTTCGCGACCGCGCGTCGGAGAGCTACGAAATTTGGCAATCGGAGACCCGGGGGGGAGGGAAGGGGACACGTGAAAACTGATTTTTAAAATTTTAATTATTTTTTTTGTTATTTAATGTTTTATGCGATTTCGACCGTTTTTTGCCATTTTTGCCCTTTTTTTCCCACGATCCGGACATCGTAGGAAAAAACAAATCACACCATCGGAAAGAGCTGACAATTGCGAGTAAAAATATATCAATTTCAAATCTGAATTTCGATTTCTAATATTTTTTAAAGATTTTAAAACAAAAGTCACTTTTTGCTCAAGAAAAGTATTTTTGGTTTTTAAATTCTCACATAGTGAAAAGTACACATAATTTCGACTAATAATTTACATTTTTAGAAAGGTCAAACATCTGGCATTCTTACAAGTCCAATCTGGTCAGGAAATATTCCGTATTGCCCACAGGATCGGGATTTTAAAAGTTTCCGAATTTCAATTTCTCGGCATTCCGCTTCTTAACCGGCGTTTCTCCCCCGCAGAAGAAGGGAAGGTGGTGGGTGGGGACGTCAAGGTAGAGGTGACGTCACGGTTCTGAATAGCGCTCCTTTACTCCATATAAATTATTATATTTATATTTTAAATGATGGAACGATATGGATTTTTTAAATGTATATTTTAACTTTTGGATATTTTAAATGGATATTTTAATTTTATGGATATTTTAAATGATGGAACAATGAAACAATGGAATGAGGATGATGGAATTAAGCATATGGTCATTTTAAATTGCAAATTAGCGCGCGGGAAGTTAGCGGTAGGCCCGGTTTCGATTCCCGCCACTGCCAAAACTGCCGCCGTGTTTACGTGGAATACGATCACGTTAAATATGTGGGTCCGTAAGTCCTTCCGAGAGGTTGGTGGTAGGGGAAGGAGGATACGGCCCCTGTGGATGCCCCCCACTGGGTTCCCGTCTAAATTGGGTGAATATATAGAAAGTTATGGAGATTGTCGCGGAGGGCGCGGCAGCCCAGTGGTCAGCGCGCGGGAATTGTACTCAGTAGGCCCGGGTTCGATTCCCGCCACTGCCAAAACTTACGCCACGTTCACGCAGAGTACGATCACGTTAAACATGTGTGTTCGTGAGTCCTTCCGAGAGGTTGGTGGTAGGGGAAGGAGGGTACGGTCTAAATTGGGTGAATAAAAAGAAAGTTATGGAGATTGTCGCGGAGGGCGAAGTAACCCAGTGGTTAGCGCGCGGGAATTGCACGCGGTAGGCCCGGGTTCGATTTCCGCCACTGACACGGAGTCCGATCACGTTAAACATATGGGTCCGTATGTTTTTCCGAGAGGTTGGTGGTAGGGGAAGGAGGGTACGTTCCCTGTGGATGCCTCCCCCACTGGGTTCCGGTCTAAATTGGGTGGCACATCCTGGCTGTCCAACCAGTTACCTTACACCTTTCTGGTAGGTCGCGCCAACGAGTTTGCCACGGTTGGAATTTGCCACGATCAGCATTTTCAAGGGTTGCGAACAGGCTGGTCGCCAAAGGCGGCTAGTACCAAATAAAATATTTGGAGTGTGAGCCTCTACCTGACTTTCTCGTACAATCATATTACTTATGTAGAATTTAGTTCCATTTGTATTACAATTACAAAAATAGATGTTAAGATTTCATACTCAAGTTATAAACATATTTAAAGTTAGCAAGTTTAGTGACATTGATGAATTGGACTTTATTTGTGTTAATATAAACTATTATCAATCCAGTGTAGTTCAAATGATCAAGCTCTCCCACACACTTTATATTACCACAATTGTTCAAAGCTGTAACACGATTTCTTACTAAAAACAATTATGTTATGATAAACTTTAAATTAGATTCTAAGTTTGAATTATGAGAATTACTAAAAATTCTATCTAGTTCTACACATACTATTAAAATTTGGTAGTGGTAGGAGCATTTGCTCGAGTTATCCCGTCTAAACCCCATAAATAGAAATCTTTCCAAAACTATTCAAAATGGATTCAGATTATATCTGTTCAGAATATTAAAAGAATATTTTTTCTTCAGTCACTTGTTTCATTCCCCCCCCCCACACTAATCTGTGGTAAATAGTCCCTAACAACATATAGTTCCATTTAGTCTTATGCTAAGAATAGAAAGCTTTGTATTTCTTTAAAAATCGATAAAATAATTAGAAATATTTCTAACAATTTCGTGTACTTTATGATAAATATAAAAATTATATTACTAATTTTTTTTTTCAGCATCCTTGGCAAAAGACAATGGGGAATAAAATTCTAAAAATGAATGAGCTAGGGACTATTTTCCATAGATTAACATAAAAATAAAACAAGCAGCTATTTGAACATAATTTTTATCTATTTATAAACAATTTTGTAGCTGAAAAATAAAAACAAACAAAACACCATATTTCTTTAACTAAATGAACATTTATTTACAAAGGAATCAATACACCAAATAAAATTTATTTAAGCTAACAAACTCTTAATATAACAAATAATTTGATTCCATTCAGCATACGCTTTGCTTTCTTGATAAGCAACTCTATAAGATAACTCAAGACCAAGGATGAAGCTCAGCAAAATTTCTGAAAATAATAATGTAATTAAATTTCTAAAGAATTTGGCACTGAAATATGTAAAAATTATAAAAATCTTTTTGCAACTCTTTAGTATATTGCAAAATTCAAGTCAGGTGTAATATATATTCAGTTTATTTTAACATATTTTTACATTAAAAAGATATATGAAAGGAAAAATATGAATGTTGTTTATGCAAGAGGTAAACTTGATGTGTCACAGAAAAATGGGTAAATTCAAGAAATCACTATATTTCTTCAAATTGAATTGTTGCAATTACAGTGAAACCTAGTGAATTATATAAAAATAAGGGTGTTTACAGTGTGAAAATAACATGATCATTTTAGCCAGGTGGTCACTTTGCCAGGTTTCACTGTATTTCTTCAGTCACTCTAATAACTGTTTATATAAAAGACATCACCACAGAAAACGCAGAGTTCAAGAAGAAAGTTAAATGAAGTAGGCTAGACAGAGTTTTTTAATCAATATCAGGCAGCAAATCTTGTTATCCATGGCTTAATGCTTATAGAAAAATAAAGTTGCTACAAAACTTAATGTTTTTATTCCTTGTTCTCTTTCGGTTAGTTGCACAAATTAAAAATAAGATATGGAATTTGTGAAAAAAATAGTGAGCAATGCGTCTTCAGCTGTTTATATAAAAATTGCAGAAGAATGGAAATTGGAAAAACTACCTATGAATACTGTGAATGTGATGGCTAACTTATCCTTTAATCTTCACACATTGAGAAATGCAAAAATGGAATGTTTTAACACCAAATTGTATAAGCAAGCTTCATTCTTTGCATTTGGGAATTACTAAAGCCGTGAAAGACAACTACTAGAAATAATTGGTGCTGAAAACAATTAAGCTGTGCAATTCTTATCAAATGGTAAGCTGGGGAACATGAAAGTGGACGTGTTGAAAATAACAATGCAATGCCTGGTAAATAATTTATGATCTAATGATCAAAATATGTTTTGCTAAGGCAGGATTTTACTAGAAATTAAAAAAAAAAAAATTATATTATTTTATTGAACATCAGCATTTCGCCTAGAAACTAGTCACGACTGTTTAGCTAAATATCTTCATAGATTTAATCTAATTCCAAGCCCGAACTGTGTAGTGGGTGGGCTAACGCAGCTATGGATGCTAGTAGTAGAGGAAGGAGAGTTCAACATCAGCAGGCGCAGCAGCGACGTCACGGAGGATGACGTCATCGGGAGATGACGTCACGTTATCTTATCAGATGACGTCATCGGCTTATCTTATCGGATGACGGCATCGGCTTATCTTATCAGATGACGTCATCGGCTTATCTTATCGGATGACTTACTCGATAAGATTATCGGCTGACGTCATGTACTGACACAGACAGTGGGGTTGAAGAAGAACTTGGCGGCCATCTTGGAAATTTTGGTGGCGCCCTCTATGGGCAGGTTGGAGAACTGTGATGGCTAAAAGGAAAGAATTGGTTCTGGACTGAGCTGGATTCGAACTGGGGACCCCTTGCACCGTAGGACAGTGCTTTAACCAGTATACAGTTTGAGACTTGTAGGTAGATGGTGTATGAACGATTTCTTCCCTGCGAAAGGAGTTGGGTACTTATAATATTTTCTGAACTTCTACGAGGGGATGGTGTGAGTGAATTAAGATTTTAATTCATTTTTAATAAATGAATAAAATGTATTATGAAAAAATGGAATATACTCATAATTGAATTTTAATAAGAGGATGATTTTTTTTAATGATTGGGAAATTATTGTTTTTATGGAATGGTTTAGAAAGTGCTTGAAGACATTTATGAAATTTTAGACGGCGGTGATGGCGCCATCTATCTTAATTTTTTGAATGAGGTTTTTGTGTTAATGAAACTTTTAATTCGATAGTCGGACGATGACTTAATATTTTTAGCTTCATGCTCATACATGTTTTAATGAATGAAGATAATTTTTATTTTACGTTTGCCGTTCATCAATGAATTTTAAGGACGGTGTGTGTGTGTGTTATTGACTTTTATTAATTTAATTGAAATGATTTTTGGGGTAAGCTATTGAATGAAGGAATGGGGGATTTCTAACACTCCATAGTGAACTAGCATGTCGCATGTTTGATGTTATAAATTTTTACCACAAGTTGGGAACGGGATTTGACCCTTTTAGAAGCGGTGTGTGTGCGCGTATACCAGCCACGATTTATGTTTTAAAACCCTGCGAGATTTTAGGGATAGGTTATACTACTCGCTGAACACGTTTCGATAATTTTTTTTATTTAAGAACGTAGTTAAAATGAATAGGTGTATTGAATTATCAGTGAATGTGAAACTTGGGAGATATTTTTAAAATAAGAAAACGCAAAGTACTGAAAGCTTCATAAGCTAATGTTGTACACAGATGTGACTTGCATATGTATTGTGACATGGATATTCTTACCAAAGTCTTCTAAAAATGGAATCCATATTATTTTGAAGAGTATATTGGGTTATTTTAAAGAGTCATCTAAAATGTTATGTATTAGAAAATAGCAAAATCCATTTCTATGTTATTAGAAAATAGCAAGATCCATTTCTATGTTATTAGAAAATAGCAAGATCCATTTCTATGTAGCAATAGTACATGCATGTCATACATTAAAAAAGAAATGAATGTGTGCCATTTCTAGTTTAGAAAATAGCCTGTAATGTATTCGAAAATCGTACGATCCATTTCTACTAAGAAAGGATATGATCGATTTTCTACTTAAAAAGAAATGATACATGCATGTTATACATTAGAAGAAAAAATGTTAGTAAAAGTGGGAAATGTTAGAAGCAGAAGAAGAAAGTGGGAGCGTTTCCAACAGTACCTGGGAGGTGACGCAAGCTGTCGCTACACTCTTTTTATGGGCAGTGTTCCCCACCAACGTGAAATAATTTTCTTAAATATGGATTTAAAAATAATTATGAATTTCAGGTTAAGTTACTTGTAATTGAATGGTAAGATAGAAGTTTATAAAAAAAATATTAAACTTTAATGCTTTTAAAACATTTAAAAAAATAAATATGAATTTAGATACTTGTAATATTTTTTTTTCATTACAAGGTTATGAAAAAAAATGTTAGAAATTTAATGATTTTAAATGTAAAGTGACAAAATTAGATTATTTCACATTGGCAGGCCTATTTCCCTTAAAATATGAACAGAGTTCATTCAAAAGATGTAAAGTAAAATTTCTTCAATTCTTCTTACCGGGAAAGTGAAAATGTTGAAAATGCACTGTATGAAAATCTTGTACTCAAAATGTATAAAAATCTTGGTAAAACTCTTCAAAAGTTCATACGAGGTGTGTTTAATTCAGGAAAAGTTCTTGCTATGTATTTGAAAATCTTTAAAACTTGATATGAGGAATGTAAACTGTTGAAAATGTACTGTATGAAAATCTTGTATTTAAAATGTAAAAATCCTCAAATCTTCTTACGAGGGAAGTATAATGAAAAAATCTTGAAAAGGATCTTCTCTTGAATTCAAAATGTAAAAAATCTTCGAAAGTTGTTACGAGGGAAGCACAATTCAGAAAAATACACTGTACGAGATCCTTGTATTCAAAATGTAAAAAATCTTGATAAAAATGTAAAAAATCTTGATAAATATGTAAACATCTTGATAAAAATATAAAAATCTTGTATTTAAAATCTTGAAATGGTCTTGCGCAGTAAACATGGAAAAATCTTTAAATCTTTTTGCGAGGAAAAAATCTTGAAACTTCTTCTTCTATGTAAATGTAAAACTCTTGAAATGGAGTTGGCATACCTACTGTTTAGGAATTTTACAGTGTCCATGAGCATAGGTATGTATACCATCCTCTAAAACATATCTTTTATCGTCATAAGGAGAGAGTGCCAATTTACTTTGCTTCAGTGTATACAAACGATGACACTCGCTCTCTATGCGATGTTGAAAGGATCTTGTGGTCGTAGATTGCTTCAGGCATTCTCTATAATTTTCATGCTCGATGTGTTTTTTTACGATAGTTTTGGAGACACCCTTTGCTGTTTTCTTCTCCCCCACTGTAGAGAGGAGAGAATACATTTTAGACCTGAGTCCCACAAACTCAAGCCCAGGTGCTCCGTTTAATTCGTCTTTAAAACATCCAATCTTCTTCTTGTTTGACACATTGTGGGCGGAATGACTTGTAGGATAATCCGATGTGTCGAAGAGGTGGGCGCTCTCTTTCATATCTTTATAAAAATCCCGACACTCGACCTCATATGTTAGAGAGTCGGTGTCGGTGAATAAAAGTGTTGCTTTATTTTGATATTTCTGCTTGATATAGTCGTAGTGGAATCTGTACATGAGGAGTTTACTGAGCTCGAGAATGGCAAAACCGACGTATATGGGTCTATTGAGTACGATGTTATTGTACAATCGCTCGACCCATACCAAATCTTCATTGAATATTTTGAAAGATTTAAATGTGGGTGCCGCCAGAAGCTTTTCCCCGCGTTTTTCGTCCTTCACTAGATCAATCTTGACCCGGTTGATCAGATTTTCCATACATTTACCATACACTGCATTGTTCATCAATTTAAAAAAATCTTTCTCGAAACCTGATTGGGCCCCTTTACGATGTTCCGTGTTAAAGTCAACGTAGGGCTTCAACCAGGCTCGTTGCTTGAATTTGAGTATTTTATGGACATTTGTTAATTTAAGCCCCAGTTCCAGATAGTATTTTAAATTTTCATGATGGACAATATAATTCTTCTTATTAAATAAATTTGGAGTTAACTTTTCTTGACTCTGGAACCGAGGCATTTTAGTTGTTTTCATGACTTCTACCGTGTATGGTGAAATCATTTCTTCTTTGATCTTCAACTTTTCCGGGGCAAGCGGGTAATCGTTGTGAAGGTCGTGCAGTTCAGATGGGTAGTCCAAATCCACTTCTAATATATACCCATCTGTTCCACCGCTGGGGATAGCCAAAATCCACTCTTCACTGGCTATCGTAGGTGACACCCACTCAAAATTCCCATAAGGTAGGGGCTGAGACATTGCCCACCCGTACAAATTATTCGCATCTAAACGCATTAGATACCGGGTGGGCTCTGTATGAGTATACTCGGCCATGTATGGGTTGTTTGCCCGTGCCCACCTTTTAGTGATGACTGATATTCCCCTCGAATCCCCCTTTCAACGAAAAGATGCATGTCGATGTCAGTCAGGAGATCCAAGGGCTGATCCACCATCTTCAGGGAGGCCTGCCACGCCAGCCCCGGTGCAGTCATGAGGTGAGCACAATCCAGACCGTAGTACTTCATACACAATTTCCTAAAATGTTCAAATACGTCGGCCAGCAGAAGGACATCCGTTTTCACGTATAAATCATGATAATCACCCAAGGTTTCCAAATTGAATGTCCTCCATACATTCTGAGCGTGTTCGTAATCCTCCTCACATACGTGCTCTTCTGTTAAGGTGCTGAAAAATGACGAAGGTGGAGGCAGTACTCGGTCTTCAAATTTTCCATACGAGTCCATGTACTCGTATGGGTACACCCCCTTGCGCAGCAGCAAATCCGTGTGATTCGGCATAGCAGCAGCTGTGATATTAAATTGTCCTTTCGGTAAATTATCTACTAATTTCTGCAAGGAGGTGTTTAAAAATTGAAGACTGTCAATAACATGCAGCCTCACACCCTCGGTTTTTTTCTGTATGGAAAAGGATATGTATTTCTCCATGTTTACTGCGATGGGGACAATTTCGTAATCTTTAAATTTGCCAAGTCCCGACATCAGGTGGTGGCCGTCATAATTCTTCAAATTATGAAACACTACCGGAATGGTAGTAGGGAGACGAAATCTTAAATTACGCATCACATGCAGTGCTCCTCGATATGCACCACTGATGTGATCGTGGTCTCTGTATTTCCCTACATACCTTACACCGTCGTGCTTGAATGGCCGTTTACACAGATAACATTCTGTGGCTTGTTCGAATGAAGCGGCCTCACCCCTGGTTAAATTTATTGGCCTGTTGGCTTTGATCTTGGGAATGAGTTCGTCCTTCTCTCGCAAGATATCTTCGATGAATTTGATGACTGCTTCTGTGCCTCGATAGACTTTGGGATCTCGGAGACACTTACCCTGTGGATCGATCACTACGTAAGCATATCCACAGGGTTCGTGAAGAGCCATCTTTTCCGTAAAGGAATTCTTACGAGAGGGTTCGCTACTACTCATCTTAACCAGGAGCGCCTCGAAATCTACATAAATTACAAAGGGCACATGGTGCTGGTAGTGTTCCATGCTAAACTTGAGGATGCTTTTTTCGGGACTTGGCATCGTGACCCGCTGAGGAGCATGCTCTCTACAAAATGGAATGTGCTTCTGTAGAAGGTCTTCACGTTGGTATCTGTGGAGGCACCGGTAGCAAATGTAGCTTTCCCCATTGTGTGATGTTACATCGCCGAGAAGTCGAGAGAAATTGCTAATGAGGCAATAATGTTGCTGGACTCCATCGCTGATTAAAAGTAGGTTAATTACGTCGGAGTCCTCCCGCTCGGATATTTGGAGAGGGAAAACTTCCCCCTTTTCGTATCCGAACACATTAATACGACATTCGTTCAACTTCTCGAGCGTTGGTATCTTGCAAATCGCTACTGGGCACTCCACATTTCCAATATCTACCTCCCCTTCAAATGGGATGTAATGGCTCACACGATTGGCATGATTGGACGGATCTAAATTCTTCCAGTGTGCAAGTACACACTATATGAAGCACTTTTGGTCCTCATTCTGAATATTGAGGAGCGCCTTCTTCGCAGATATTTTGGGAGGTAATGGAATGTAACTCGATGGACGGAAGGGTCGATACGTTCCAATGTACATCTCCAAATTGAGCACCCGATCTAAAGTCCATCCAGATCCGAGCTGATGAAATTTCTCTACAGATTGTACAATTTCATCACTTCCTTTCCTGACATGCTCCTCAACAGTATAGTCTTGAAGCGTGGTGACGCAGTTTGTGCGAAAATGAGGTGTTGCGAATTCCTCCTCCACATCAGAATTTAGGCGAGACATCCTGACATTTAGAATAGCATACCATTTGATTTGGGGATTTTGTAATTCTGCCAGGAGAAGATTTTCAATGTGGGGCCGCAGTTCTTCTAAACTAGGAAGCAAATCGTGCGAATTTTCCTCGGAGGGTTCCAACGTGTGTGTTAGGAACACCCCCAAAGTCTTATTGCTGCGCTTTACGCGCTTCCTACAAGCGGAACCCACATCGTCATGCTTGCGCTTCATGCTAAAAGGGGGAGGAGTTTTATGCATTGTACGTACATGTTGAGTCATATTCCCCTTTTTAGTGAAAGTAGCCTCGCAAAGAGTACAGGGATAGGTCTTCTTCTGTAAATGAATTTTTCTATGTGCGTTCAAATTGTCTTCCCTCGTGAAAGTCTTTTCGCAAATGTCACATTGGAAAATACGATAATTGGTGTGAGTTTTGCTATGTCTGTTTAAATCACTTTTCCTCGAAAATGTCTTTTGGCATAGATCACAAGAAAAGAAACTTTCTCCAGTGTGAATTTTCATATGCTGGGTCAAATTGCGCTTTAACGTAAACACTTTATGACAGGTGGTACACATCTGAAAAACAGACAAAGTCCAACATTAGTGTCTATGTCTCCCTCACCTAACTCTTTAAATTAAATTTTTAAAAAAATTACGCAGAAATTAAATCAGCTGTTTATGTTTAGATATTCTGAAATATAAATACATTTAAAAGCAATCCTACACTCCCAAAAACAGCCGGTTTTTTCCCTATCTCCACCAAAATATGGAATAAAAAATAATTACTTACATGAATGCCACTTGGCCCGGCGTCCACTCTGGGTGTTGCAGTGGACTGTACAATGGCTGACACATCGGATTTTGCAGCTAAAGGGATCTGAGGTTCCACACTGGGCTGCATATCGACTGACTGCATTTCCTTAAAATGAAAGTCTTATGTTAGAACATTTTATAAAACTATATTCAAAATAAAGTATCCTGAATTTTAAAAATATTTATTTATTTTTTAATGTCAGAAACATCTTTAACTCACTTCTGAAATGACTCGATTAAAATGTTGAGGAAATTCACTTGCCATTGTAATAAGTATCGTAATTAGGAGAAGCTGAAAAACACGTCTTTCTAAACACGAATCTCGAGTAAAAGTGGGTTCTACCCACAGCGCAATGGCACTTAAAAGATCAGACGAAATACATCGAACGAAATACATCGAAATACATCACCTTGCCAACGAAATACATCACCTTGCCAACGAAATACATCACTTTGCCAAAGCTGCAGTTACCTATTTAGAGATCAACAAAGACAAAATGGACTCGGACAGCCAGATGAGGACCAACCTGGAGATACGAGGGATGTGTACAGATCTCTATTTACTGAATTGCTCCCCCCCCCCCCTCCTAGACTAAATGACATTGCCATCAGCTTGACTTATCTAGATTCTAAAAAGAGAGACGAACTAAAGAGGTACTACCTCGAGAGCAATAATAAAATCAAGGAAACCAAATCGGTGAGAACCACCAGGTCTAAATCAAAAAATTAACTGTAATTGAAAATGTAAACTCTAGCGAGGAAAGTAGTATTAATAAAAAAACCTCTCAAACTTCCACTGAAAAGGATAACCCACCCTTTGTAAACACCGAGAATTTTGCGGGACTTCAGGTAACCGAAGTAACTGAGGATGATATCGATTCGGAAAAAGATTGGATAACAGTATGCAGAAAGAAAAACCCAAGCAAAAATTTAATAACTCACTCAGCCGAATCTGCAAATGTAAATAATGAAGAAAACTTTGATGTTGTAACGAGTGACGATGCACTCCCGCCCCCCAAAACGACTAGTTGGAGCCAACACCCAGAACCATTTTACATAGAAATAAATGAGAACCCCAGAATTCTGATGTCTGAGCTAGGAATCACAGACGGTCAAGTAAGGGCCAAATTCACCGGAGAAATACTTAGAGCCTATACTAAAACGGAAGATCAATATAGAGCGGTGCAAGAATATTTAATTCAAAACCGATATAAATTCCACTCGATCAATCTGAAGGTAGATAAACCCAAAAAGGTAGTCATCAGAGGTCTCCCCCCTTCTTACCCCCCGGAGGAAATTAAAGAATTTTTTGAGGGAATGGGGTACCAACCACTTAAAATACATAACATGAGAAGCCTTAGAACAAAGCTCCCCCTCCCCAATTTTCTAATGCACCTCCCCGCTTCCACAGATCTAGAAGAACTCTACAAAACAAGACACGTGAATTTTATTTTCGCAGAGATTGTGCCCTTTATATCCAAAGGATATGCTCAATGTTACCGATGCCAGGAGTGGCAACACTCCTCGGAACAATGTAGTCACGACTACAGGTGTCTAAAATGCGCTGGCCAACATCCCACTAGAGACTGCCCAAAACCTAGATCCAACCCTGCCACTTGTGCCAACTGCGGTGGCCCCCATCCGGCCAACTACAGAGCCTGCCCTGGTAATCCCTCAAACAGAGGACCACCCCCCTCATTAAAGAGAAAATTTTCACAGGACCCCATACAGCCCAGTACCAAACTCCAGAGACAACTCTCCAGCCCGTGCACAACGCACAAATCTCAGAAATATGCCCACCACGAGAGCTCACCCCCCTCCCCCAGAAAGTTTCCCCCCGCCTCCTCAAATTCATGGAACAGGGCCTGTAGGGATATTCCAAGTGTCAGAGCCAATTGGAGCGAAGCTCAAGATAGCAACTCAGAAAGAAGCACCACTGCGGTGATAGAGCCAGAAAGCTGCTCCCCCCCCCTCGTCGGAAGTAACAGAAAACGACTCGAGAACTGCCAGGAGGGGCGGGGAAATATCGAAAAGCAGAACTGCTGAAATCTTAGGCAACAGAGAAACTGAAAAAACCCCGGAGAGATATCCAGACGAAAGGGACTTACCCCCTCCCCCCTGCTTCAACCAGAAGACCACTGGAAGTTACAAGGAAAACGCACACCCAAATTTAAAACAAAAAAACACAAATCCTACTAACGAAAAACAGTCACCCATAGCCGAGGCATTAAATATGTATCAAGAAATTGCAGACATCTTTAAAACTTTAAATTTAAATAAAATTATGTTATTCCTCAAAGATCTTTGTAGCATATTCAGAGAGAACACCCCCATTGTGGATAAGGGACTAAAAATTCTCGGGCTCCTTGATCAACATTTTAACCAGAACCTAAACTAGCACCATGATCCCCCCCCCCAAACGCCTTTACCATCATCTCTTGGAACGCGAACGGCTTAACAAATGAATTTCAGGAGTTGAGGGATTTTGCTGAAGAGCAGCACCCTCACATTATACTATTACAGGAAACTAAAATAAACGGCCCCCCTAATAGAATAAAAATACCAAATTACACTGTCCTGCACACACCCCGCCCAAACACAAACACCTCCCATGGAGGCACCGCCATATATATAAAAAACCAACTAGACTTTAAGGAACCTAGCGCCACAAGCACAAATATAATTGAACACACACTAGTTAAACTCAAAATCCCGAATTCTTATCACATTTTAATTGGCTCATGCTATGCCAAACAAAGATCCACGCTCAATATTCAGGATGACCTCGCAGACCTCTTTGGCCTCCAGAGCCAAGTCATACTGATGGGGGACTTCAATGCCCGCCACACAAACTGGGGCTGTCCGGGAAAGAACCGTTACGGCAAAGACCTGAACACTTACATCTTAAACAATAATATTAGGCATCTGCACCCCAATACAACGACTAGATTTAACATTAGAAATAAATCCATCATCGATTTTGCCCTCCTGAATAATATTCCCTCCCCTTACGAAATCTGCACCTTAAATGAACTTAATTCGGACCACTTTCCTGTAAAACTTACTTTATACTTAAACTCGAATCTGCCGATCCCCCCTCCATTAGATCCACAAATTGGGTAAAATTCACTCATACGCTAGCGAATTCCCCCCTGCTCTACGCCAATATACAAAACGTAACGGAATTAGATAACTGTGTTGACAAGATAACCCATGAAATTAAATCGGCACTTGCTATGGCCACCACATTTAACCCCCCTCCCCCCAAGCACCGTAAACTTCCCTATCACATCAAAAAGCTAATAAAACAAAGGAACCGCACCAGACAGCTCTGGCAGAATACCAGATTCCCCCCCCCCCCACAAAACCCTGTTTAACAACCTCTGTAGCCAAGTTAAATACAAACTCCAGGAACATAAACATCAATGGAAAAAATTTATTGAATCGCTGGCCCCTACTGACAACTCGCTCTGGGAATTTACGAAAAAAAATCAGAAATCCGGGAAGAAGAATTAAACACTTAAGAACGAACAGTGGACTAGCTGAATCGGAAATTGAAATAGCAAATGCTCTTGCGGAAACCTACGAAGCCCAATTTACGGAAAACCCAAATCTAAATTGTCCGGAAACGGAAGAAGAAGTCTCAAACACCATATGCACCTTCCTAAATAACCCCCCCCTCTCATCCTATTGAAATGGCTCCCCCCTCTGAAATAATTGGAGAGATAAAAAAGCTGAAAAATAGAAAAGCCCCAGGAATAGACTTAATTTCCGACAAAGCCATTAAATCCCTCCCCACAAACATATTATACTATCTAACCACCATCATAAATGCCATATTTAAACTTCAACATTTCCCCAAAAAATGGAAAACCGCAATAATCATTGGAATCCCGAAACCAGGCGAAGACCACACCCTCCCTCAAAATTTCAGACCTATTAGCCTACTCAACACACTTAGCAAACTCTCGGAGCGAATAATACACACACGATTAAAACAATTCATTGATCAACATAACATCTTATAACCAGAACAATTTGGCTTCCGCCCCTTGCACTCTACAACACACCAGTTGCTAAGGGTTACCGAATTCATCTCTGAAGGACTTGAAATCGGCCTTACAACTGGTTTCCTACTTATGGACATTTCGAAGGCCTTTGATAAGGTCTGGCATGACGCATTAATATACAAACTAATTCAGCTCAACTTGCCAGACACACTAATCCACTTAATAAACTCTTACCTTCGAAATAGATCTTTCACCGTCCGCTACAAACAGACCCACTCCACGCACAAATCACTCAGGTCAGGGGTCACACAAGGCTCGCAATTGGCCCCAACCCTGTCTAATTTATTCATAAACGACATACCCAGAGCTCCAGACACACACCTTGCAATGTACGCGGACGACACAGCCATATACACCAGGAACTCCAAAAAATATTTTATTCGCTCCAGGCTTCAAAAACACATAAACACCATCTCCGCCTGGTTTCGGAAATGGAAGATAAAAATCAACGAAAAGAAAACAAATTGTATCCTTTTTTCAAAAGTAAAAAAGAAAAAGAAACCGGTCCCCATCCAAATAAACAAAGTCAACATACCCTACGTGGACGACGCTAAATACTTAGGTATCACGTTTGACTCCAAACTAAACTGGAAACCACAAATCAAAAGCTCAATTAAAAAATTTCACTCGGCTAGAGGCCAACTATCGGCCATACTCCATTCCCTCCACGCGAGTTACAATACCAAAGTATTACTATACAAGACAGTACTTAGGCCCATCCTCATATACGGATCAGCTATATGGGGATTCGCAGGAAAAAACCACATCAAGAAACTTCAAACAGCTCAAAATAGAGCACTCAGAGCTATCAGGAAAGCCCCTCGGTTTCTCAGGAACGATATCATCCACAGCGACTTCGGAGTAACAAATATTAATAATCAAATCTCAAAACTAGCAATTAAAATGTTTCAAAATTTAAATAAAATACCCAATGAAGAAATCTGCAATTTACCGGAGTACGACCCCCATCAGTGGAAGTTCAGGAAGAGACCCAGAGCGTCCACAATACTCTAATCTTTAAGAGCACCTAAATTTTTTTTTTTTTCAAAAGTTTAAAAGCACTCTGAAACTTAATTAAAGTCATCTCTCCACTTGATAAACTGTAAACTGAATAACAGAATAATTATAAAAAATCCCTGAAAATTGTGGACGCGCACCCCTAGTCTCAAGAGGAATTCGAACTACTTTTTTGAACATTACGTCATGGCATGTCAAACTTTTTTTCTCGTGATTTCACTTACCTCCTAGTACCACTTCTATACTCCTCGGAGTATTCTCATCTTCACCCCCCTTTTTGGAGCAATTCAAGTAATTACAGAGATCATGATTGTACACTTACAGCTCGGAGATACGGTCATATTTGACCAGGCGCTCCAGAATTGCACCCCCGACTTTGGAGATAAGAGCTCATTCGCTCTACAATTGTTCTAGTAGGAGGTTGCTACTCCTTATTTCTTAAAATGTCTGTGTTGTTTAAACGTGAAAAGCTGCATATTGAATATGTTCGCGAATTTTATTCTGTGAATGTAGTCGATGCAATTTTACAAGAATTAAAATGTCTACCCTTTCAACAATCTGAAGTCATCGTGCAGGGCCGCATGTACCAGCCTAATCGAAAAGTATATGCATTTGGAGATGCCGGACTATCCTACGAATTTTCTGGAAGTAGTGTTCCCGCCGTGGAATGGACACCACTGTTAAAGGGCATTAAAGCTCGAGTGGAAGAACACACTGGATTTAACTACAATTTTGTGCTTCTAAACCACTATCCTGATGGACATTCTAAAATAGGACAACACGAGGATAATGAAAGTTCCTTGTGCTCCAAAACACCCATAGCAGCTCTCAGCTTCGGGGCTACGAGATCCATCATTTTCGAAAGAAAAGGACAATCTCCTCTAACTCTCCCATTGCAACATGGTTCGTTGTATGTAATGCATGCACCGACCAATAAATTCTATTCTCATGGAATTTCAGCAGAACCCGAAGTCACTGAATCTAGAATAAGTCTCACATTTAGACAAATTATGCCTAAAAAGACCACTTTGAAACGCAAGTGCCAATTTCCAATGTATGTGCCACCTGTCCCGCTTTCGCCTATCCCGGAAATCGATTGGAACTATATGCATACTCCATCTATAAATCCTACAGAACCCCAGTGTGACATCATATCATCAGCCCTCAACTATGCTACAACTCACACCGAATCGGTTTCGACCGAGTCACCTTCATCAGAAAAGTTCCGCTCCAATTTGGGAGGCAACCTGCATGTTACAGCGCAACATTTTTGAGGAAATGTTAAAGTGCACCTTCGTGTTTATAAAACAAATACTTCTAATGTTCTCATGCCTACCACCAATGGCGTGACACTCACACCTGCTGCTTGGAGTGCATTTTTAAAAAAAATATCAAACATCAATATGGATCATGAAAATGTATCTTTTGTAATCCATAACGAATTGCTAGTATGTGTATACCAACGCAATTTATATTTACAACAATTACCACCCTATGTTGGTACACTTCAATTCAAAAAGAAGTTGATTACATTAAACGAAGAGCATTTTTGTATGCTTAAAAATATTGCTCAGAGTGTAACCGAATGTGTGCTGCATGAATTACTTTTAAAAATATTACCCGATTCTATCATGAAGCAACGAAAGTGCGTCGAAACAATTCCTACATGCTCTCCAGAACAAATACAAATATATTTAATGCAGAGTATATTTAAAAATCTATACATGAAAATGTATAAAGTGCATCAACGCGATATATGCACAAGTCATAGGTGTACCGATTTAAAACATAAGTGTTGCACTCTACCCTGTCATATGCAATTTGTGGATTATCAACTGCTCGATCATGAACTACTCCTGATAAACACTCAAGAAATTGCACGAGAGTTTTGTGAAACAAATCAGAACAATATTTCATTACTCATACCACAATATTTTGAACAATTTACTGTAGAGAAGTATTTTTCTGTTATGAATGACCATTTCCATATGTAAGTTACTTCAATCTTATTATTATGTTTTGTAAAAAAAAAAAAAGTGTATGTATTATTGTATATCTTATTAAATATTATTTTTCTCTAAACATGATATTATTATTTAGTTTTATGCTTTCCGTTTTAAAATAAGTTTCAAAATCAAATTCATTTAAAAAAAAAAAAAGTTCAAATTAATAAAATAAAAGCACCAGGTTAAAAAGTTAAGTTTAATTTCTAAACTAATATATGACAAATTAGAGTTTCGAGAAACTTTACCTATGTATACTCTTAACAAATTGTTTTAAAAAATATATATGCACTCAACGATGAGTCCATTGCGATGGAGTCCGTGTGTTATAAATTCATAAGTTTTATTACTTTAAAAAATAAATTTCTAAAACTAAAAACGTATATAGACCATTATTCATATAGAAACGACACTCACCCTAGTACTAACACATATGTGATTCATTCAAAATAAAATCAGCGGTAGGACTATTCCGATAAAGTTCAAACTGTTCCGTGTGGTATAAATTCTTAAACTTTATTTACTTCTAAACTCATGTGAGAAATATGCACTATAATGCAAAAAAAAAAACTCGACTGCTGTCTAATCTCATATACAAAAAAAAATTAATAGAAGTATTAGACTACGATGATTTTTCCGTTTAAGTTTTACTTCTAAACACGATAAATTAAGGTTTAAATAAAGCCTAGTTAGGAAATTTAAACTCGCGATTTTATGCTATTTTAGAAATATTATATTTTAATTATTTAAATATAATTTTTTTAATATAAATCTATTTCTACAACTCCTCATAAACATTAAAAAAAAAAAACAATGAGAAAAACATGCATCATTTAAAAGAAGATAAAGTAATAGACTAACCTGATTTGCGGTGGTTTCATGGTTTGTAAGGGCCTCGTTAGATTCGGCACTACAGATGAGTTGGAATTCTTCTTCAGATAATCCAAAATTGAGCTGGGAATATATAAAATGCATTTTTTTTTTAAATATAGAATCAAACGATATGTATAAACTTACAATCACACAATAAGTACAAAATAAATTTGAAAAAATTATACATACCTCATATATATTGGATAGAGACATTGTAGCGTTGGGAATGGATTTGCTATAATAGATTTTGAAGAAAGAACTTATAGAAAGTCTGAAAATCTAAGTAAAAAGTAGATAAAAATGTTCAGTCTCACACGCATTTTATACCCTTTTTCTTATCTGATCCGACCTCCCCTCTTCTCAGTTCAACCAATTACAAGGTACAATCTTCCAGTCAGTATATGGTGATTCACTATCTCGTGTGATAGTGAGAGATACTAGATTGCGGTTTCAATGTTAAGGGCTGAATGAGTGTATATCTAAGAATCTGGAATCTTCTAATGAGAACTTTTAAAACAATTTGCTTTAAAATGGATATTTTTCTTAAATTGGACTTTTAAAATAAGTCAGTATGTTATTAAAAATACTTTAGGTAATCCATTCTTTGGAGAAGGTTTTTGGAAAAAAAAAAAAGAGTTTGCGAAAAAAATTGAATGCGAATTTAAATTAATTAAAATAGTTAAAATTCGTTAAACTCATTATTAACTTAGGATAATTAAACTCCTTCATCTGAACATTTATGTGCCATCGTAAAAAAAAATAGTCAATTTGTGTTTAGTAGCATGTAAAATTTTAAAAGGATGTATAAAAATCACGCATAGTACTTTTACTATATTGTCAGGAAATTCATCGCAGAATTTGATGAATGCCCCACTTTTACTAACACTTTTCGTCTAATGTATAACATGCATGTATCATTTTTTTTTTAATTTGAAAATCGAACATACCCTTTCTTTGTAGAAATGGATCGTACGATTTTCGAATACATTACAGGCTATTTTCTAAACTAGAAATGGCACACACCCATTTCTTTTTTACTGTATGACATGCATGTACTATTACTACATAGAAATGGATCTTGCTATTTTCTAATAACACAGAAATGGATCTTGCTATTTTCTAATAACATAGAAATGGATTTTGCTATTTTCTAATACATAACATTTTAGATGACTCTTTAAAATAACCCAATATACTCTTCAAAATAATATGGATTCCATTTTTAGAAGACTTTGGTAAGAATATCCATGTCACAATACATATGCAAGTCACATCTGTGTACAACATTAGCTTATGAAGCTTTCAGTACTTTGCGTTTTCTTATTTTAAAAATATCTCCCAAGTTTCACATTCACTGATAATTCAATACACCTATTCATTTTAACTACGTTCTTAAATAAAAAAAATTATCGAAACGTGTTCAGCGAGTAGTATAACCTATCCCTAAAATCTCGCAGGGTTTTAAAACATAAATCGTGGCTGGTATACGCGCACACACACCGCTTCTAAAAGGGTCAAATCCCGTTCCCAACTTGTGGTAAAAATTTATAACATCAAACATGCGACATGCTAGTTCACTATGGAGTGTTAGAAATCCCCCATTCCTTCATTCAATAGCTTACCCCAAAAATCATTTCAATTAAATTAATAAAAGTCAATAACACACACACACACCGTCCTTAAAATTCATTGATGAACGGCAAACGTAAAAAAAAAAATTATCTTCATTAAAACATATATGAGCGTGAAGCTAAAAATATTAAGTCATCGTACGTTGCAAGGGGTCCCCAGTTCGAATCCAGCTCAGTCCAGAACCAATTCTTTCCTTTTAGCCATCACAGTTCTCCAACCTGCCCATAGAGGGCGCCACCAAAATTTCCAAGATGGCCGCCAAGTTCTTCTTCAACCCCACTGTCTGTGTCAGTGCATGACGTCGCCCGATAATCTTATCGAGTGAGTCATCCGATAAGATAAGCCGATGACGTCATCTGATAAGATAAGCTTATCTGATAAGATAAGCCGATGACGTAATCTGATAAGATAACGTGACGTCATCCCCCGATGACGTCACTGCTGCACCTGCTGATGTTGAACTCTCCTTCCTCTACTACTGATGCTGATCATCTAATGAACTGCCCAGGACTCTGGTGACATGTACAAAAGGTATTGGCGTCCAAAGGAGAGGATGAAGGCCCTTCAAGCTGTCTGACTGTTTTGGATTTGTGTTTTTGGCTACCGTCCACATATCTCCCATGTTTGTTTTATTGTTGTTTTTGTTGCTTGTTCATGCTTCTTGTAATAGTTTTTCTCCTGTATTTTTGGTGTTGTGTATTTGTACACCAGTGAATGATTTGTATCAAGTACTGCTGCTAGAAATAAAAAAAAATTGAACATTTGAGGGAGCAATGTTTAAAACACTGGAAAACAAATAATTTGTGCAATTACAAATACTTCATAAATACAAAAGAAAAAAAAATCTTATTTTGTTGATAAGCATGGTAGTTCAAATTTGTTTAATGGAAATCTGAGCATAACAAAAAATTAAACTCCTCCAATAGTGGCGTGGCAATTGAAACATAAAAGAGGATAGTATGTTACACTTTCTATTACACCTGCTAGTGCAGTGAGTCAACGGTTATTGCCTCCCCCATTCTTTGTAGATTAGTCAGGGTTGCCGGTTTTTAGCCAGACCAAAAAAAGCCGGCCGGCTTTTTTTTTTGGTTTTAACCACTTAAAAAAAGCCTGTTTTTATTAAAAAAGGTGGTTTACAGCCAATTCACATTAAATTTGCATTACTTTATCTTTGATTCACTCCTAAATGCTTTTTACTAAAATGTTTATAAACGTCTATTAAACATTACCAAGTACACAAGATTTTATGACCACTAGAAAAATACTATGAAGGCAATGTGTCTAAAAGAAAAATATATATATACAGCGAGGAGAATGCATTAAATTAGACACCAAGATGGTGTTTTGAAAGCCTCTGTTACATAATGCATAGCTCTACATTACATATACTACACATTTTAAAGACTATAATTAATTAAACAGACAAAACACCACACATCAAAAAGTAAAAAAATCAATTTTACTTCAAAAAGAAAAACATTTTTTTACACACTGCTATTTACTTTTAATATATATTACAGCAAATTAATTTATATGTATTTAATAAATGAAATTATCTGACATTATTTGAGAATGAAATTATTTCATTCTCAAATATGATGAATGAAATTATTTGAGAACATCCATATTTTAGTTCTGATGACTTAAAATGTATCATTTTTATAAGTTTTTCTGCTCCTAAGCGGTTTCGTTCTTTTTTCATTTCATTTCAGTGTGATGTTTTGTTTTAGTTTTAATTGGCTGTAAAGATTTGGGGTTGGAATTAAATCATAGAATGTTCAATGTTGAAAAAGGAATTTAGGAGGAGATAATATTTGAAGAAATTTTGGTGCATCTAAGTAGTTCAGAACAAAAGAGTGAGTAATCAAAAAAGGTTCTCAAATTAAAACTTGTTAAAATAACTTTTTGAAAAGCTTGATGCTATTCAAAAGAGTTGTTCATGCATATGTTTGCTGTAATATATATTAAAAGTAAATAGCAGTGTGTAAAAAAATGTTTTTCTTTTTGAAGTAAAATTGATTTTTTTACTTTTTGATATGTTATTCCCAATACTGTTTTCAATAGTGATAGTGTTTTTTATTAAATGACTTTATGCATGATTTTAAATATTTATGAGTAAAAATAAGACTCTTACATATCAATAAAGTCCTTAAAATTAGTTAACTAGTAAAATATATCACTAAGCAACTATTGTCCTAAAATAAAATATTTCATTATTTAAAACAATAACATTTAAAAAAAAATATGTTAAAGGCCAATATAAACCAAGTAAAGCAGTTGGTATACCTTTTTAAAATTTAGCTGCCTTTTTTGCACTAGCAGGGATTCCAATATTAATGCTTTCATTATTGAGAAATAAAGTTATTTATTAAATTCTAACCCAATAAAATGCCTTTAAAATTAGTTAAAGAACACTTAAAATTGTGTAATTTAAAATTAAAATCCTTCATGCTTTTTAACAAAAGAAAAGCCAATTTTGGCCAAAAAAAGCCGGTTAAAACCAATAAAAGCCACCGGCGTGGCTTTTATTAATTTTAGCCGGCTTTTTTGCAACCCTGTGATCAGTGAACGAAGATAGCGTTTTACACATTTTTGTTATGCTCTCAATTGTATGCTATGCTTTGAATATGCTTTGCTTGTTTTATTTTATTATATTGTATACAGTTGTAATGTGTTGTTAGTTGTTATAAGTTAAATTTCTGTGTAATGTATTGTATACAGTTATAACGTGTTAAGTTAAATTTCTTAGGGCATGGTAGCACAAGTTTGTTTGATGGAAATCCGAGCATAACAAAAGCTGAAACTCCTCCAATAGAAGTGCAACAATTGAGATGGGTAGCCAGAGCGGACGTTGCATTACACTTTTTGTTATACCTGCCAGTGATTAATAATTGTGGGCAAATAGATACAACTGAATAAAATTTAATTTTAAATGGAATAAGTAACTTTGGTATTAATACCATTATTTAAAAATTATGAGGAGTTTTGTTATGCTCTCAGTTGTTTGCTATGCTTCAAATGAGAACAGCATGTTTTATTTCATTATATTGTATACAGTTGTAATGTATTATTAAAGTTAATATTCTTAAGGCACAGTAGTGCAAGTTCGTTTAATGGAAATCCAAGCATAATGAAAATAAACTTCTTCAATAGAAGTGGAATAGAATACCATTATGTTTAAATGATATTAATGACTCCTTCAATAGTGGCAAGACAACAGATGAGTAGACTAAGGATGGCGTGTTGTATTACACTTTGTTACTCCTGTCAGTGAGTCATTAGCTATTACTCGCCGATCAAGGTTAAAATACCACACATTTTAGTTAGGTTGTAAGTTGTTTGCTATGCATCAAGTGAATCTAGAGTGCTTCACATTTTCATTATATTGTATATAGGTGTTGTGATTTTCAATTACAGCATTAACTATTTTAAATGTAGTTATAGCAAAATCTAGTATGGGATGCAAATAGGATTTTGCTTGTTTAATACTGTCAACAGTTAAGCTTTACTCGGAATGGATTTAGAAAACATACCAATAATTTTCAATATGATTTGAATGCCCATTTTGTTTCTTCAGAAGCACAGCCACTGACTGAATTTTTAAACACAAAATTCAAATTGAATAATGATACAGCAGTATCAATCACAAAATCTAGGACTATGATTGACACAGTACTTTCTAGATATTTAGAATTGTTATAATCAGGGAATTATGTATCTTATTTGTTATTATAAATCAATCATTTCATTTTTAAATTGTGAGTAAATGGATACTTCCTAATAGAATTTAATTTTCATTTTAGTTTAAATATGCATTTTATTTTCACATTCTTTTATGCATTATATATTTAAAACTATATGACAGGACAGTTACACACTTTTATTTATATCTTGGTTTTCTCTGTCACCCTAAGAATTTACTTCTAATATTTGTGCCAACCACACACTTATTTTGTCAATTTCCAAAACATGTGCAGATAATCATTGAGGCGCGGTAGCCCATTGGTTAGCGCGCTGGAGTTGCACTCGGTAGGCCCGGGTTCGATTCCAGCCACTGCCAATATTGCCGCCGTGTTCATGCGGAGTACGATCACGTTAAACATGTGGGTCCGAAAGTCCTTCCGAGAGGTTGGTGGTAGGGTAAGGAGGGTACGGTCCCTGTGGATGCCTCCCCCACTGGGTTCCGGGCTATATTGGGTGGCACTTATCGACCGTCCAAACAGTTACCTTACACTTTTCTGGTAGGTCGGACGGTCTGGGTTTCAACAACATAATCATTGAGATACTGCTAAATGCAGTAACTTTAAAAGCCAAATGCTTATTGGGTTTAAAAAAACAGATTGCAAGATTTGGCAGCAAAAAACTGGTGAGATTGGGGACTACTCTCCCATTTAAATTGAATTTTTAATGATATATTTGCTACTACAACATTTCTGTTGCGTTGTTAAATAGTATTATTCTATCAAGATTAATTTTTTTTTATATATATTTCATTTGGTTTCTTCAAAAGCGTATATAACTAGCATATGCATTATACGTACTAACTTTGAGAAGTTATTTGTTATCAATTTCTAGATGGGGAATAACAATAAGGTAGTTTTTACTAAGATCAAAAAATATATTTGCAACAGAAATAAATGGTTGTTTATTGCAGAGGCAAATATTAGAGATTAAGTCAATGTAATGAAAAAGTTAAAAGTGAAATGAAGAATTGTCTAGCTACTGTATATCTTAATTTAAAGAAGTTAAATACAGTAGCATCATTAAGCAATCATATGGTGAGAGGGCAATATTTTGCGTTAAAAATTAAAACTTTGCGAATCAAGTAAACAGACAAAATTAGATCAGAAAAGGAACCATTCACATTTGTTAAAAAAAGTTTCGAAACAATTAAGTTCATTCATATGGATTTATGAGAACCAATGCCAATGTGTTTACTATAAAGTGCATAATATAGATACTCCCAATATATATATATATATCATCATTCAATGTAGCTCGTATCATGCCAACTGCTCATCAACTGAGTAATGACTCCCTTTATAGACTCTCTGTAGAAATAAAATAAATATCTCATAAATCTCTCATAAATCGTAGAATATTGGTTATTTCGGGGTGCTTCTCGAAACTTCGAAAAGTCACCAGATGATCCCAAATAGGCGATAAATTGCCAAATCTGGAAACCCTTCTGAATTTCAGAGCATGGCAACGGTAGATTCACGTCTTAGGAAAGGTTGCCTGTACGAGTGTTTTCTCCGACTGATTTTCAAAAGGAGTTCCAGTGAGAGAGAGCATTTTGCACGTTCGTAACAATAGGCACGAAAGTGTTCCAAGTCCAACTATTTGGGCTTATTGTTGTCACGGATTCAGCTTTGAAACAGCCCTTGAATCATGATATCCGGGAGATTTTTGTTTTGAAACGGAAGCTCGCTTGTCGATATTTTATACTTGTGCAGGGGGGCCGGAGGAGTCCAGAGGATAATGTCTGTTTTATAAATACCAAGCTCTTCGAAACAGTTGCGCATGTTGTCGGTGATCGGGCTTTTCCTGGCTTCCAGGATCCGAAGATTTGCGGCGGAGGGTTCCAAATAATATCATGCAGAGGAGACCACTTTCCGAGGAAAACATTTTTAAGGTAATTTCTTTTTATGATGGTGTGTCGAGCTTGTAGAGGAGTTGCGTTGGTTTCAGCATGGAGGACGGGGAGAGCGGTGCAGCAAGGCAGACCAGTGGTGATTCTCAGCATGTTATTGTATATTGGATTGATTTTTTTTGTAATGGGAGTTAACCGCTGAGCTAAAAATTGGGCAGCCGTAATCAAATTGACTTGTAATTGTGGAGTTGTCAATCTTAAGAAGGTGCAGAGTTTCTGCTCCCCATTTTCTTGAGGATGTGAATTTGTATGCATTGAGGGCCCTGGCACTCTTCTGTTTCACGTGAGTAAAGTGGGACTTCCTATTCCAAGTGAGATATTCATCAAAAATAATTCCCAACACTTTAAGCTGCTTAACTTCTGGGATGGTAGTATTGTTAATTTTGATTTTGCAAGGAGGTTGGTTCTTTTTATTCGAAAAATTAATAATATGACTTTTGTCTGGACTGATTGAAAGCTTCCAGCGATTACACCAGTTTTTAAAAATGTTGATAGCTGTTTGTTTGTAGGTCTCTGGTAGCTTGATTTCTGTCTCTGTGTTCACTATATGGTAGAATTTCATCCGCATATACTAAGCACTGGGCATCTGTTGGTATATGCAAAAGGAGGTCATTTATATATAACATGAACAGGAAAGGACTCGTGATGCAGCCTTGGGGCAGACCTTGGTGGCTGGGAGCGGAAATGGACAGCGTATTTCTCCTTCTAATTTGGTTCGTGCGTTGGCGGAGGAAATTATGTAACCACAGGGCTATTTGTCCTTAAATATCTTTGCCTGCTGCTTTTTTCAATAGGCCGTCAATCCATATTGAGTCATAAGCGGCCTTTAGGTCGATAGAGGCACAATAGAAGTAATTTTTTTTTTGTTTCTGGCCAGTAGGATGTCATGTTGAAGTTTAGCAAGGAGAGTGATGCAGCCCTTGTGGGGGAGGAAGTCGTAGTTATTTTTGTGAAAAATATTCTTTTTATAATAAGTATGGTTTATGAGCCTGTGGAGGATCATTATTTCCCTGATTTTTGCCACTGTAGAGGTTAATGCAATCGGGCGGTAGGCCATGATATCTTCAGAATTTTTGTGGGGTTTCAGAATAGGAAGGATGATGGAGTGGGTCCAATCGGAGGGGCTGCAGCCGATCTTAAAACTGATGTTAAAAATGTCAAGGAGGGATTGTTGGACTTCTTCGGGGAGAGTTTTAATCATGTTGATCGAGACGCCATCATGGCCAGGAGTAGACTGTCGGATGTGATTAATCGCTGATTTGAATTCGCTCCACGAGAACTCTGTGTTGAGAGTGGAGGTAGTGGTTTCCGTGAAGCTGAGAGGCAGTTTCGGCAGGTACTGATTGGTGTTGTAGTGTTGACTGAAAGCATTTGCTTGATCAAGAACTGAATTAATGGGGATGGTATTCACTATAATGCGATTGTTGCTACTGTTGGAGGAGTTAGAACAGTTTCTGAGATGGTGATGAATTTTGTATATGTTATTATTGGCTGCCGCGTTTCTACAAATTTTTGACCAATGATTACGTTTTAGATCAGCCTGCAATTTTTTGGCTTGTTCCTGTATGTCTTGTAGATTTCCCAATCTGTGCAGCAGTTTATTGCTTTTTTGGACCTATTTAGGTGTCTTTTCATTTTTGCACGTATGTACCCACATTTTGCATTCCACCAGGAACACGTGGAGGTGGAAGTTTCTGGGTGATTTTACTCACAGCACTAGCTTTATTAAGAATGCTACAAAATTCATTGGGGTCAGTAAGTTCAGCGGCTTGCTCTAGAATTTCCGTATGAAATTTTCTCCGGTTGAAAGTCGTTATCCGATTGTTCCTACGAGGGGTAGTAGGATTGATTTGGATTCTAATCGGAAAGTGATCACTTCCAAAGTTGTCAGAGAGCACCATCCAAGTTGTAATGGGAGCTGAGTCTGGAGAACACAGGGATAGATAGATCAATGGCAGAAAAGGTACCTTTCGAGTCAATACGGGTGCCTGCATTATAATTAAGAATGTATAGCTGATGGTTATGAATCCAGTCAAGAAAGCGCTCTCCGCTAGTATTTGTGGTATATCCACAAGGCCGGCTTAAGGCACCAGCAAAACAAGCACTTGCTTGTGGCGGCATTTCAGTCAACTTAAATTAAAAAATCTTAGTAAACAAAAAAAATCTCTTAAATAAAAAAAAAGTTCTAGGTGTTAAATAAAAAAAGTTCTGGGGCGCAAGCAACCGAATTTACAAGGGCAGTTGTATGCGTTAAAAAGTAAAATAAAAACACTGAATAAATGTTAAACATTTGGTCCCAGATAAAAGAGTGAAAACGGCTATCATTCATTCTCCCCTTAGAAAAAGAGGACCAGAGGTCTAAGTGTGATTGCTTCCAGTATGTCGCCCCAGTTAGTATCTTGCAACAACTTTAGCGCACTAGGCGTCCAGTACAGCCATCAACAGTACGTCTAGGGCGGCATATTGACCATTATCTGTGAACTGCAAAAGCTTTAATGTAAAACAGATTTTTGTTAACTATTCCATGAAAAAATCCGATGAGAGAGGGCACTTTGCTTAAAACGACGGAGTTCCACCCAGAATTGTCGTACCAGGATACCCATCCTTTGTTAATTATTCTCCTACGCTCTGAACCCGGAAATCATCTCCCCCAATCACCCAAACTCACAAATAAAGGATTTCTTTCACATTTATACCGAAACAGATGTCCGCATTGAAAGTAATTAGAAAATTAGACGATGATAGGTCTCAAAAGACATCCGTGCACCATTGTATAATTTATGGTCATACAAAAGATCTAGAATCACTTGATCAATCAATCTTGATTGCTCCTCGAAGGGTCATACACAACCCCATCGGCTATGAATCGTGTGTTTATCAATCATTTTGTTAAGCGCGAGATTTGTTCTGGGGTGAATCAGTCCAGTGTTTTTTAGTGAGAAATGTAAAACATCATTTTTCTTGCCGCAAATAATAGTTCATCGTTTTTCTTTCTAAATGTTATACAGTTGAACTTGATATTATCTAAAATATTCACCTAGCATTTTGCATAAAATTTAAGGTAAGCAAGATATAATTATTTTATGATTGTTTAAAATTGTTTCTATTAACATATAAAATATTAGACACCCCCCCCCCCCCCATCCCATCAAGAGGAATCAGATTATTCTAAATTCCAGGTGTAAAATCGGTATATTCTTTAATTTAAAGATAATGATAGTTTTCGTTATAACGA